>JANIJH010551844.1:0-15329 GCA_024520975.1 Erythroxylum areolatum
CCCCAATCTTCAATGGCATTAAATCCACCACTAATTGTTCTCCACCAATAAATATTTCACATTCTTTATAAACTTGACTAATAATATTATACTGGCTGATTAGAGTACTAACCATCAAAGGAGTATCCAATGAGCTCAAACTTCTATCATGCACAATTGTCCTTGATGAAATAAATGAATGGGTAGACCCCAGATCAATCAAAACAATAACTCATCATCAAATAATTTAACCATACCAGTCATAACTTTCAGAGCTATTTCTGTGTCCTCCCGTGTCATTACAAATACTCTAGCTAGTGCTTGCCCCTAGGTCTCCCTAAAAGATTCACTTTCTCAGCTGCCTCATAACTAGCAACTTTAGTTGCAATTTTGTGTCCCACAGTCTCAGCCCTTTTAAAAACTTACATCTAAGTTCCCTCTCTTCTTGCATATTGCGGGCACTCTCTAGCCATGTGCCCTTTTTTTCCTCAATTGAAGCAAGCTCCCATAAGCTTATAGCACTTTCCCTTATTGAACTTGCCACAATGATCACACTTGGGAATAGACGACTTGTCCCCCTCTCCTCTTCTATTGCCTCCTACCGTTGAGGCTTAATAAGAAATAGTTCTTATCTGTCTGACCTTATTTGCATCACTAATCCTCTCCTCAGAATGCATAGGGAAAATCCTAAAACTCCTCTCTAACATAAGAGTACCACCTCCCCTCCTGAATTACTCTCTCCCTTTCTTTTTTCTGTTCATTACACTCTTTATATTTTCCACATTCTCAACCCTTAGTGTTACTTCAACCAGTTGTTGAAAGTCACAAAAATTCTGCACCACTACCTTGTCTCTGATGGCCAAATGCAATCCCGATTCAAACCTACGGCACTTAACTATCTCACTCATTATCATTTCAGCTGCATATCATGACAGTTATATAAATATGCACTCACTGTCATCTCCCTTTAGGTGAGACTTAGAAATTTCCTCTACTTCTGTTGAATATACACCTCAACCAAGTACTTCTTCTTATAGGCAGCTAGGAAGTCTTCCATGCCAACATTGGTGGTTTCATCTGACTCCCTAGCATACCTTCTCACCAATAGAAAGCATCCCCCTATAGTAGACTTGCAGCATACTCAATCTTTTCGCCATCCTCATAGTCTATTTGCTCCAATATCCTCTCTGTCTTCCTCAACTAAGTTTTAGCTTCTTCTAGATTAGTTGTCTCATAAAAGTCCACTATCCCATACTTCCTGAGCTTATCACTGCTTTCCTTTCTTAACTAGGGTAGAAGTAGAAATTTACGACATTTGTCCCATGACTTGGACAAAAGCCTGAGCGAATGCTTGGAACAGCCTAGGATCCAATAGAGTAGGCAATTGCTCTGTTGGGACCCGATTTTGAGAACCGGACCCCAACCGGAAAAACGAAACAACATATCAAAAACAAAGCGATGGAAACTAACAAAAACAAATCAAAAGCGGAATCGAAAGCGAAAGTTAAAGAAATCAAATCGGATTAAAACGAAACGAAAGGCGAATCAGAAATCAAAACGAAACGGCAGAAACAAAAGAACGGATTACAAAGTGAAACAATTCCAAAGCAAAAAATCGAATTAGTTCAAAAACAAAGCAAACAAATGGTTCAATCAACTGAAAATCAAATTTCCGACATCTGATAACATACACTTTAGAAAAATTAGCGTTGGAATCAAAAAGACGATCATGATCTAAGCAAATTCGAATCTGGTATAAATTTTTTTTTCTTTTTCTTTTTCTTTTTATTCAATCTCATACAAAGCTATCTAATTTCCCATTTGGAAATTTATCCTCAATCAAAAACTTAATTCATAAGATTCTTCTTATACAATTGTATTCCATAATTCGTCTTTTAACCAATTCTTATTTTTCTTGTCTATAAAAACTCACATATGACTTATTCACAAACAAGCCATGAACAAAAATTAAATACCATCAATTCTTAAACAATTAGCACTTCAATATTTCAGCTCAAACATCACAATTCATCGGACCTCCTGTCCGGAATCCCAACATAATCAAACACACAATCATACCATAGCACTTCAATAATTCTCAATCAATCAACATCATCGGACCTCCTGTCCAGAACCCATATCACATTCATCCATATCCAAGTCACAATCATACCTCAATTCAATACACAAAATCATAACTCATTATTTACATTCCAAAAATAAATACATTATGAACAATACCACATCAATCTCAAAATTCGAAACTAAATATAAAGATACAACTTCGAAATACGCATGATATAAATGTCCCAAAATTCTCAACATGAATAAGATCTAAATCTTTCAACAAATTTACTTAAAAACACAACATATACACAATCGAACAAATGCCTTGACTTTCTTTCATCCGATCTCCTGCTCGATACCTGAAGATGGGGATGAAAGGGGGGGTGAGCTTTATAGCTCGTGGATAACATGTTTATAAATTGAAAAATAAGCAAAAATCATTTCTCAAAATTTTTGCCATTTTTATAAAAATTTCATAGTAGAAAATTCATCAAAAGCTTATTTCTCAAACTTTTCAACTTTTCAAATCATTCATAATCAGTTTCCAAAAATTTCACGGTTGAAAACCTCAATTTCTCATTTCTCAAAATTCTTAAAATTTTCACAATTCATGAACAATTTTGAAACATGAATGCAGCACAAATATAACAAAATCAAAGACACATAAACACAGCAAAATGGTTTGGGTCGGTCCAAAACAGAACATACTGCACATTCCCGCATAGCGGTCCTGTGCAGCCGTGAACATAACGTACTACACCTTCTCGCATAGCAGTCCGGTGTAGCTGTGAACTTATGGGAGTCCTTACGGAGCTCCAATGCTAGCGGGCAGGTGGGCGAAGCCTATAAAAAGACAAGTGCACTTGACTCAAACTTATGGGACCTAACCAAACCCACATAACACATTTCACATTTGAAAATCGGATTGCCCAAAGGCATGTTTCGAAAACTTAATTTTCATATCATCCTCATATTCAAACATAACGTCAATCATAAAGTTGCAAAGTCACACAATTTCACATATCAAATTCTCAATCATAAATCAAACACGATGTCATACATAATGTCACATAGCTCACACAAATTCATATATCAAATGCACAATCATTCACAATTTATCACTTCATTCATAAATAATGAATTTCAAAAATTTTCTTAATTTATCAAAACATTTAAAACTTGAAACCATTTTCCAAAATCATTTGGAAACAATAAAATTCAATACTTTCTTTCTTAATTTTTCAAAAACATTTACATGGATTATAAATCAAAATATAAACATGGTACCCACCTTAATTCCATGCTTGAAACTTGTCCAAAGCTTCAATTTCTCCATTGCCTCACTTAAATTCCCTAATTCATGACAAAATCCCTAATTAATAACCATCTAAAATTGAACAATTTATACTATGAAATCACCAAAATTGAGCTTAGTAAACTTAAAACCATACAATATCCAAGCTATCTAAACCAAAATCCTTTCACAATTTAACAAAGTAAAATTTCCTCTTACCTTAATTCATCATCAATTTCGGATTTTCTTGGCTCATAATGGAACTCTCATCTTCCTCCATCTTTTTCCCTCTTGGAGCAACTTAAAAATCTTGCTTGAAGACCTATAAAAATCGAACCCTAGCTTTTTCCTTTCTTCTTTCTTCTTCTCCCATCCGAAACCTACTTTCTCCTTTCTTCTTATTCTTTTGTTTCTTTTCTCCCTTTCAATTTCGTGCCTCACTTCTTTATATATGTAGACTCCTTCTTCTTATTTACAAAAGTGCCATTAATGAGTGAGAAAGGTCAAAAATACCCTTCCTTATAAGCCTTTTAACTTAAAACCTTTAGTACTCTTCCAATTTTGCCCCTAAAGCATTTTTAACACTTTAATTCAATTTAATCCAATCAATTTATCCCATATGCTCTTACTCAATTTAACATGCTAATTATTCACATTAACATACTAATTAAGACCTCAAAATCATAAAATATATCAAGGTCTCAAAAGGTCATTAAAATCATGCTTAGCTTAGGACATTTTTCAAATCATCAAATTGAAGGAATTTACTAGAACTTCCTTATAGAGAAATGTTCCTAATTGCCTCAATTTCATAAAGCCACCAAAATCATTTAATTTGGTGCACTACTCCAAAAGTTATTCCCCAAACATTTTGGACTTTTCTTATGCTTACACATTTTCCAGCGATTTACTTTTATCCAAAAATTGACATTCTTAAAGACTAAATTGAAACTCGAGTCCTTCAGAACATTTGTAGCCCTATTTTTCTAGTTTAATATAAATCAAGAATGACCTCATGGATGACTAGAGCAAAAGTTATAGCCAAAATACTTTCAACTCTTACTAATCCAAGACTGAACACTAAACCCAACTTCAATTCAGAAATTAAAAGTCTTAGGGGATAAATTGAAATTCAATTCCTTCATATGACTTGTAGCCCCATGCCTCTATTTTATTTTGCAACAAGAATCAGTTCGATTGGATCTCCACAGACCAAGAATTTTAAAATACCGAACCATGTTCTGGAAAATTATCTAACTCACTTTGATTAAATCCATAATCCTCAATTTAATCTCAAAAATCATAAATTTTCCATGCTAATCTAGATAATTGTCTTAGGAATCCAATGCTTTAAAAATCAAGTCAATCGGATGTCGGACGGAAAAGATATAAGTAAAAGAATGGAGTATGTTCAGAAAATTGCCTTTCTTAAACAAATAGGGAATTCGCGATCATGCGCATGCACGACCGCGACATCCGGGTGGTCCAGCGGAGTTGTGATCATGTACATGCACGATCGTAACATTTTGATGGTCCAACGAGGTCGCGATCATGCACATGCACGACCGTGACATTCGGGTGGACCTGCGACTCTTTTTCTTCACCGACATCTCAAATTCAAACTTTCATAACCTTTGATCTAAAACTTCAAAATTTACAAACTTTATATAAATAGAAAGCTAAAAGAAAGATCTACAACTTTTATGAAGAACTTAAAAATCAATTCCATCTCTAAAGGGGTCAAAATCTCACTCAAAGTTTCCGTCCCTATTTAATTCCTCCCTAAACAATAACTCAACTTCGAAAATTTCTATCTTTCAGATCCAAGGTCCAAACATGTCATATTTTACATCAATGAAAAGATAAAAAGAGGAACCTACAACTTTCATGAAGGACAGAAAATTCAATTTGGCCTCTAAGGGAGTCAAAAACTACTTCACAATTTCTGTCCACTAATACTCTTCCCAAACAGTAACAGCAACTTGTAAAAATCATAATTTCCTATTTCACAGCCTAAAATTTACATACTTTACATCAATAGAAAGATAAAAACATAATCTAAAACTTTCATTCAGAACTTCAAAACAATTTCAACCTCTAACTAGGTCAATTTTTTAAATCAAAGTTTCTGCCAGAAATGTGTCGTCCTAAAACAACATCCAATTTCCAAATTTCATATCTTCCAATTTCCACATCCAAAAATAACACATTATACATCATTGTAAAGCTATAAACTTCCTCTACAACTTTCATGTAGACCACTTAACTCAATTCAAAACATATTAGTCTAATTTTCTTCAAAACACTGCATACAAAATCCTACACTTATGAGTATTTTCAAAAACAAAGCAAAATAACCTTAACTTTGGAAGATCATAACTTTCAATCCCGATATTGAAAATTGTCATACTTTATGGTGATAGAAAGCTTTCAACAGAAGCTACAATTTTTATGAAGATCATTTGATCAAAATCTACCTAGATCAAGCCAGAAAAATTCACAAAGATTTCAGCCCAAAAAGTCAACTCTGCTACTATTCATCCCGAAAAAGTCAAACTTTCTTAATTCTCCAAATTCTCACACTTTTACTATTTATTTCTTGCTTTTTTTAAACTCCATTAAAAGCAATTCATTCACTACAAATATCATAAATTTCATAACACATACTAATTTACTCAAAATGTCGAAGTCATTAAAACCAAAATCACTTCTTCTTTCATTTCACCCTAAAACACCTACACACATACACACTAAAAAATACCCATTTAATTTCGTTTACTATTTCTAAATTTCACTTAAAGATCGGGGTCCAACATGCTCCTACAAAAGAGGAGACTCATGCACCTGTGATCGAAAGGGCCCGTTATCGTGCCTTACAAAAGTCTCAGTGTTTCCTAAGGCTCTAGACTCATCAGTACTCTCATCTCTTGATGGAGAGTCAAGTGAAATAGATCCTTGCAAAACTCCTCGTGTCCTTCTACAAGGTGGCATCTTACTCCTTCAATTTAAACACCAAAAATTAGCTTACGTTTCATTTTAATCTTATTTCTTACATGTATGCATGATATGCATGTCACTTAATGCAATCAATCAATTTACAATGCAAATAATTTATCACACATCATATAATTTATACCACTACTTATTCTAAGCCTAGGAATCCTAAAAATCCTAAGCTCTGATACCAAACAATGTTGGGTCTGGGTCTCGTTACCTATCCCGAGGTGACCACTCGAGGCGGACGGGTAAGGATCATGTGAAGAGAAAGTCAAAAACTTCAACTCTTAAGGAAAATTTTAGCGGCAGTATAAGCAGGCGACAAAATATCGGTTCGTCACTACAAAACTCAGGAAACATTTCTAAAGACCTCTCAGGAGAAGTTCGTTACAAAAAAGTCTCAAGGTTGAGTGAGCGCACCCTTCTGAAAAAATAGGCTGTGGCAAACGTCTAGCTATGCCACCGCGAAGTCCTCAAATCAAATCCGATTACCTTTTAAAAAATATGCTATCGCGAAAGAGCCTAGCTCTGTCGTGGTGAAGTTTCCAACTTAACCAAAAACCTTTCGAGACAATTTCACCGCAACTAAAGTCAGGCTTCACCACGACGAAGTTACCAAAATCACATATAAATGCCCTTCGAAAAAGGTTCTCCACAGTAAAAGTCTTGGCTTCACCACGGCGAAACCTTCGATTCACTAACCAGAACCTAACATTCAAACACAAAACTCTGCACTTATACATTTCCCATTTCCCACAACCATCAAAAACTTAACCAAAAATGGAAATATACACAAAAGCTACTTCTTCAATTTAAACTCATTTCTAAATCAAATAGATTTTCTTCACAACTTTAGTTACATATCAAAAAACACGTGGATAACTTAATACAAAACACAAAATACATTGGATGCTCATGTTCGATATGCTGCTAAATCTACTCAAAAGTGATCAAACTAACTTAGTTACTAAATGTAGCTTTCTCGTAGTTTGCCCAAATGCCTTGCAAGGATCGCTAACCTTTTCGCTCTACACCTGAGGAGTGAAAATAATAGGTTGAGTTACAAAACTTAGTGGCTAATATATTTATAGCCGTTGGCAACGAGCCACATAAATCAAGAATATATACATATAAATATCAATATCCAAACATCTATATCTCATTTTACTCTAACCATTCAATCATCCACAATTGTAGCTCAAAACTCAAAGTTAAAGAAGTTATCATATAACACATATCATATAGAATTCATCATCAAAACATAATCACTCAAATGCATCATACTTAACAATTTAAAGATGCAATACATAATAAATGGCTTGAGAGTTCCTATGGGTCAAAATGGCAAAATCGAAGTTTACACCATGAACACAATGAGCCCGTTCTTCGAATCTTATAAGCCATAAGCGAGCAGCCAGGAGAACACATTAGGTCAACGTGCATGTGATGAACAAAATGGTTTCTCTCTTGCCCAAACACAAGCAAATTCTATACTCAATTCAATTCATCACATGTATTCATTCTCATGCATCTCATGCTTTTTCCTCTTTTCGAATATACAAAATGTCATGGCTTCTTTCAAGGCATGACATAGTAATACATCATAATGCAATTTCCAACATTCACAACAATTCACAGTTAAACAATTAAGCATACATATATAGGCAAGAAATTTGCCCATTTATGCAATAACTATAAATACATTACCCACTTAATTGCTTATGAATCTATGTTTAAGATTGTCTTTCCTCTTACTCTTAGATAGGGTTTCCTTGATTCCCTTCAAATAAACTAAATTCCATTTAAAAGAACATCCCCATAGAAATCCCTAAGCTTCAATAATTAAAACAATAAAATTAAGCTTAAACCTAACTTACCAATAGTTCATCTAGGTTAGAAAAACCGAAACCTAGGTAAAATCCATGAAAGATCAAAATGGGTTCTTCTTCTTTCATCCTACATAACTCATTCCTCTCTTTAATCTCTTTTGTTTTTCTACCAAGCAAGATGGAAAGATGAACATACCTTAACTTAGCTCAAATCTCCTTCTTTGTTCTTCCTCCCTAGCTTCCCATGTTTTCTTCTTCTTCTTTATTTCTTCTTTAACTTTTCTTCTCTTCTCTGCTCTTCTTCCATGATTTTTCTTCTCTTCTTTTCTCTCTTTCACGTTTTCTCTTCTTCTTCTTATTCAAGACAACAATTTGTCTTGATCTTCTAAAAATACTCCTCTTCTTTGTTTGACCTTCCAATTTTACCCTTCTTTCATTTAATCTAAAGACTACTTACTCCTTAGGCTATTTAAAATGCCATAAACCCTAACTTAATTCTAATATTTCCATTCTAATTTCTAATTTCTACTCATGCTCAATAAATTAATAGATTCAATTATAAAAATAAATAAATAAACAAACAAATCATAAATGAATAATTAAACAAATAATAAATAATTTTGAAAAACTTTGTGGTCCAACAAATATCTAGTCCATAATTATTGTAGAGACTAACGCTTCACCTTTACCTAGCAAGTTGGAAAAATTGAATGAGGAAGAAAAGGGTGAAGAGACGTTGAAAATATTTCCAAAGTGTATGGGCTTAGTAGAGTTAAGGAGTTGGAGGATAGGAAAGATGCTAAAGGTGAATGATCATCAACTTAGACCCTATCCTGAACTACCTCATATGGAGAAAGCACAAACTGTTATACCCGAAGACCATAAATTTTTCACTTGAGGAGAGTATAAAGTCAAGCCAGCAACCATAAACAAAGTTTCTTCTTAGGAGGCAACCCAAAGGACGTTAATTTCTTTTCCTTAAATTTTCTCATTTATTTCCTTTATGCATGTGTTTTAAGTTGGTTTGTTTCTTGCTTTTTTTTAAGTTTTCAACAAATTGAAAGAAAGAATAAAACAAAAAAAACATTTTGTCATTTTCTATTACTTCTAGAGTCATGATTAGAGTGTGAACTGACTAGAGAATTTCACAACAACTTTAGCATGTACTTTTACTCTTATGATTCGTCTATGTTCCTTATCTTTAGAAGTGTAGTTACTAGTGGTAGACAAAGCTGGTAAGATTTTGAGCCTTATTAAACTGACACATGTATATCAGTCTCATTGTCTTTATGTTATGTGTGATATTTATAACATGTACATCCTAACTTTGCCTTGATTTTCTATTCAAGGCCACATTTTTGTCACATGCATTAACATGAAGATTAGTAGGCTTTTTTTTTTGCTTTTTCAAACTACATTAGCCAAATAGCCTACCCTATTGACATGATTTCTCACTTATTAGGCCCCCCTTGATCTTTTTTAGCCTTTATTTTTATATTAACCACATTACATGCTTTAAACCTAACCAAATGTCCTTCCTAAGCCTTAAAACTAGTAAAGCATTTATTGATTGTTGAATTTGTTGATGTACAAAATTTTGTGTGGGGGTATGCATATGTGTGAGTTGGTCATAATGTTGGGATGCTAATTTATGTCTTATCATTGAAATTCCTATGTTGAAGTAGTTCCTTTTAATTTTATAAGAGAAAAGAAAAGAAAGAAAAGAGAGAAGAAAAAGAAAAGAAAGGAAAAAGAAAGAAAGAAAGAAAAAGAAAAAAGAAAAAAATGTTATCAAGTAGGAAATGCATATGTGGTTTCCAAAGTTATTCATAATTAATGCATCCTCCTAAAGTTGTAGTGAATGGGTGATTTGAGTATGTTGAATATGAGGTAGAAGTTGTCTTGGAAGGTTTACTCATTATGGTCTCAATGTATTGTCATCAATTACATAAGTGATCCCTTTAGATTGGTATATGCTTAATGTGGTTTACGTACGAGGGCTTGAATTTGAGTTGTGAAACATTGTTTTTGCATTCGTCATACTTGATGTACACAATTATGAGTGAATGTTGGTTTTTGCACTTGATGGTATATTGAATGCTCCTTTTTTTCACTAGCTTTGATGGCTTTCATGCTACTTTACCTAAATACATCTCACCTTACCTTTACCCATATTAGGACATTTCATGTGACCTTTAGTAGTGGAGAAGTGAAATGATATGAAAAGTGTTGGAATGATGTGATTATGAATAGTGTTAAGTGTACATGTGAATATATTTTAGTTAAACACATTTTCTAAGTCTACCATTAAATTGCTCAATTTTTAAAGGTATTGAATGTTGATTGATCATGAGTAAAAGTTTGGAATGTTAAGTTTTTACTATGATTTTTGAAAGTCATTCATCTTTATTTATGATTATATATTCTTGGGAAATATAGGAAATGAGTCGATGTTTTTAGGTCTATGATCTTAATTTTCATGTTTTGCTCAAGGATGGTCAACAGCTAAGTGTAAGGAAATTGACATGTGCTTAATTGATTGTATAATTATTCCATAACATTTAGCTATTAATGACATGAAATTGCTTAAGATAATTACTTTGACTCATATGTGGTTTTTAGGTACAATTCAGAAGCAAAAGAGCAAAAGTGGGTTGAGAGCACTACATTTGAGTCGTTTTCTGAAGATTCACAATCCGTTATCTTCTTGGAGCAAGAAGAAGAAGATTAAAAGAGAAAGAAGATGATTAAATGCCAAGAAAGATTAGACATATGTTGGAAATAGAAAGAAGATGACAAGAAAATGAGAAGAAATGAAGAATGAAGCATTAAAATGTCTTACGGCCATGTCGTAAAAGTTGTATAGCAATGAAAGTGTGTGTCACATTTGTGCAACTAGATGCATAGGCATGAGGAACCTCACACTCATGTAAGATAGTGATTTAAGTTATAAAGCAAAGGTATATGATGAATGGTGGATGACTGTAAGTGGAGGGCTGGAGCATTACTCACACCTGCTTGAAAAATTGTATAGTTGTGAGTGTGCATGGACTTGTATGGTACTTCATGTGAGACAACCATCCATCCTAATGGTGGGATAGTTAGAGCAATAAGGTAGACAAGGTGTCGGTTACAATTGAGAAAATGAAGAGAGCTGGAGCACCACACTTGCAACATGGTGCAAGATATGAATTTGATCAATTGACAACATTATAAAGGTGGATTCCTCGGCATGAGACATATTCTCACACCCACGTAGGTGCTCTCACACCAGTGAGGCCTTAGGATGCCACCTCACTGGTTTTTTAACCTAGCATTTTAATATATACTGAGGGTGTGATGAAATAAAAGTTTTATGAAAGAATAGGTGTGTTTTTGATTGGGGAAAAAGGGAGGAGCTCTTGGGAGACTGAAGAAAAGAGGGCAATGAAGCTCTCACATATAGAGTGACCCATGGAGGGGTAGCTTTCCCGACACTAGTTTAGAGGTGACATCGATGCTGACGACCCAATTAAGTGTATTTCTACTTGTATTTGTTGTTTTCTTTCTCTCTTTAGAAATTAATTATATTATTTGATGTGTATAGATTTGGGAATTGTGAAAAGATGGTTTTAATGCATTCATTAGATCATTTTATTACAAACCCATTGCTAGAATATTTAATTTAATTTGTAATTGTTATGTTGAAATTCATTTGTAGCAGCTAATGGTTTGTAATCATTAGGGACAATATAACCTAGGTTAAATAATCCTAGCTTATGTGATTATTACTTAGATTGGTATGTTTTTCTCATTCGTAAGGCAGTTGTTTGATTGAATCTAAAGAACATCTCCTAGGTTATCCGATAGCTAAGGTTAATTAACTAGATTTTCTTAATTAACTATGACCTAAGGAAAATTTGGGATTAATAGAGCTTATTGTTAATCGACCACCAACACTTCAAATAGAGATGTGAAAACAACAATTCAATGAAATATGTTTAATAGAGCTAAGATTGAATCAAAGAATCGTGTCCTTAATGAATTCACCACTTTCATCATTTTTGCATGTTTTCTTTAATTTACTTTTGTTATTTTAGTTTCATTTTATTTTCATTTTTTAAACCAAAACCCCCTAAACCTAAACATCAATTATTTTCGTTACGAAAGCTAACCGAACACTCTTTGTGGGATCGACCTCTCATCACTGCTATAATAGTAGGTCTAGTTTATTTTACGTAATGTTACAATGCGCTACATCACTTGACTTGATCAACTCCAAAGCATCTGAGTAATTCTTTCATATATTTTGCTTCATTAATAAATATGCCTTCCTTAATCTGTTTGATTTGGAGTTTAAGAAATCAGTTTAGCTCTCCCATCATGCTCATTTCTAATTTCCTACTCACACATTTGAAAAGTTCTTTATACATTTTTCATTAGTAGCAACAAGGATAATATCATTAATATAAATTGGACAATTAAAATTTCTTGTTTATGTTTTTTTACAAAGATTATTGTATCAACCTTGCCTTTAGTGACCATTTTCTAACAGATTCACTTAACCTATCATACCAAGTTCTAAGAGCTTGTTCCAAATAATATAAAGCTTTAGAGAGTTTGTAAACATAGTTAAATGCGCCATAATTTTTAAAATTGGAAGGTTGATCAACACAAACTTGTTTTTAGTAAAACCAATTAAAATGCACTTTTTATATCCATGAAATTTATATAGGATTCAAATTCAAGTAATAAACTAATAGCACCTAAACTAGTTATCAAAGAAAGAGTTTTTTTTTTGAAGTCTACACCATCCTTTTGATTATATCATTTAGCAACCAACCTAGTTTTGTTTCTTACAGTGGTACCCAATTCATTTAATTTTTTTAAATACTGACTTCGTACCTATGATTTAGGTGTCTTTAGGTCTAAGTGGTAAATTTCAAATCTTACTTCTCTTAAATTATATCGATCTTCATTAATAGTAATATTGACTTTCATCACTAATGGCTTCTTTTATAATCCTTAGTTTAATTTGAGAAATAATAAGATATGATGTATTTCTAAAATGAGATATAGTAGTTAATTCTTGTTGGACATCATCTATGATTTGATTATGAGGATGATTCTTTTTGAATTTTGAATCTATTAAAAGCTTCTCTTCCTTCTTATCTCCCTCCTTTGTTTTAATAATTTTCTCTTGTAAGGTATCTTGGTAACCATTTTTTTCTTTTCTTAAGAGCTAATTTCTTCAAACCCTTAGATAGACCTACATCATTATCTGTAAATCTTCTTTTTCTTATAGGTAAGATGGTTAAATTCATCGAAAACAACACTCCAGGATTATTTAATAACCAAAATCTTCATATTAAATACTATATACTTTCTTATTAATAAGTAACCAAGAAAATTCCTTCATCTTCTTTTGAATTAAACTTAATTAAGTTACCATTAGTGTTCAAAATATATTACTTACAACTAAACGCTTTTAAATAACTAAATTTTGGTTTTTCCTACACTAAAGCATATAAGGAGTTATATTCATAATTATCTTTTATAGACTCTATTAGATATATGTCATGCAATTGCTAAAGCTTTTGCTAAAAAATACTTTGAGAAATCATATTCATTTATCGTTGTTCTACTCTGTCTTGTAATGTCCTATTTTTTTCTTTCAATAAAGTCATTTTGTTAAGGGGTTCTAAAAGTAAAAAAATATGAAAAATGACATTTTCTTCACAAAATGTTTCAAATGATTCTTTTTTAAATTTCTTACCATGATCACTTTTATTTGATGTGAAATAGAGTTTATTTTCTTTTTAACTCTCTTAACAAACTTAATAAATATCCTAAAGCATTCATCTTTGTTAGCTAGAAATAATACTCATTTGAATTTATTGAAGTCATTTATTATTAAAAATGCATGTCTATTGCCACCTATACTAGCAATTATAGTGGGGGATAAACAAATTCATTTAAAGCAACCAAAAAGTCTAGTAAAGGTTAGCAACTTTTTTCCTTAAATGAGCTTATGATTTTTGTTAGCTCATTTAGCAAGCTCCACATGCCTTATCTTTCTCAAACATGGTTATAAAAATTCTATATTTCGTAGAGTTGAGGTTAAAGATGAATCTGTGCTTACATGTCCAAACCTCCTATGTTAAATGCATACAACCTTAACATTGTATTCAAATGTGATGATCTTTGTCTCTAATAGTTAAATATTAAGATGCACCACTGATCATATGCTTTGAGCATCCATTATCTACGTGCCATTTATTCCTCTTTTTCTTATATATTTACGAAATAAAGCATGTAATGTGTTTTAGGTACATAAATGAGCTTAGATCATTGATTATTTGTCTTTTTCTTCTTTTTAACCCACATTTTTAAGGGTTATGTTATTATTTGTTTTAGGAAGTAAAATATATCAATCTGTCCATATTTATCATTAAAATAGCATATCATGTTATATGAATGATATGAATATATGCACATATGTATTGCCTAGTCTTCTATATCTATATGCATAATAAGGATTCTCTTATATATCTACATGCATAATAAGGATTCACCCTATGGATATTTATTATTCCTTTTATATAGGGTGAAGGCCTAGAAAAATTATATGGTGATACTTATTATGGAAGGAAACTTGATGCTTTCTTTTAAGTTGATGTTATAGTCCAACGGAATATGAGATTGCATGTTATCATATGTCTTTTTATAATAGTTATGACTATAATAGCCTTGACAGAGCTTTATACTTAGGATTAGATCCATATATGAAAACATAAAGATTTCATTTAGGGTAAGGTCTAGAATTTGTATCATGTGTACATGATATACATCTTTGCTTAAAAGTGGATGCGTCAAATCCATTTGTCATTTTATACAAATGTTCTTTACTGTGTAGATGTTTTCCTTTAAAAAATGTAGTTTTGGCATTTGATCCAATCTCTTGCATATTATTTACACTCTTTTTAACTCTTAACATGTTTTTAAGTTTCTCACTATCCTTACTAAATACCCATAACGAATTTATAAGAGCATCAACCTCTTTTTTCAATGTCTTATTTTTAAGTTTTAATACATGTTGGATCTTGATTTTTCTAAATTGCTTAATTGATTAATTATGTTTATTTATTGGTTTAATTTTTTTATTATTTAGAATTGGAAGGATG
>JANIJH010551977.1:0-15313 GCA_024520975.1 Erythroxylum areolatum
CATAAATAGGCAATATTTGCTGCAACAATATCCAAAGCAGCCACTAAAACAAGACTTAGTCCAAGCACTTCTTATTCTAGATAAGAATCCTCGAAGACCTTCGTGGCGGGGTTGTATCATTAAGGTTGATTCTTTGCATGATATGCGAAGTAAGATACGATGATAAACCTGCGGCTTTTCGTAGTGCTTGATGATATTGTGCCCTTTATGATTTGTTATGTAATTTATTGTTGTTTTAAGTTTTCTCAGTATATAAAATTTATTTTACATTGATGTATCATTTGTTATACAGCGCTTACAAGTTTCAGTATGGTTAAGATGATGGTCTGCTGGTACACACGAATAATTAATCCCCTTGTCAATTGATTGACTTACTCTGCTGGATAATTAATTTCGATAGGAAAGGCTGGAAAGGAGGCGCCAGATGTCATATCATATGCATATAAATCTTGAGCACCTGGAGGCTGTCCATCTCATTTGCTCCATGCTTCTTGAGGTCCCCAATATGGCAGCTAACTCCCATGATGCCAAGCGCAGAGTCATTAGCAAGACATTTAGGCGGTTGCTTGAGGTGAGTGAGAGGCAAACTTTCACTGGTCCAGCTGAAAATGTCAGAGATCATGTGATGGCTGCCACTCGGGCCCTTAGCAAAGGAGATTTCCAGAAGACCTTTGATGTGAATAAATCTCTTGATGTTTGGAGGCTTCTCAGGAATAAAGACAGTGTTCTTGAGATGGTTAAAGCCAAGATAAAAGAAGAAGCGTTACGGACTTATCTCTTTACTTACCCTCCTTCTAATGATTCACTCGGCTTGGAGCAGCTTACAAAAATTTTTGATCTCTCGACAGCCCAAGCACACAGTGCAGTGAGCAAAATGATGATCAATGAAGAGCTCCATGCTAGCTGGGACCAGCCTACTAGTTGTGTTGTCTTTCATGATGTCGAGTAGTCAAGGCTGCAGGCTTTGGCCTTCCAGTTGACAGAGAAACTATCTATTCTTGCTGAAAGTAATGAAACGGCAACAGAGGCAACGATTGGTGGTGGTGGCTTGGATCTGCCTCTGAGGCGAAGAGATGGGCAAGATTATGCAAGCATGGCTGCTGCAGGTGGCAGGTGGCAAGTGGCAGGATAACTTTTCTTCAGGTCAAGGAAGGCAAGGGACAGGACGTTATAATGCTGGAAGTGGTAGATCGGTGGCATTAGGTCAAAGTGCTGGAGGTGGTGGTTATTCGAGAGGGACAGGTAAGTTGAGGGGGACTGGAGGTTCACGTTATCAAGATGGCGGATATGGTGGGTCAGGATGAACTGGTGTGAGTGTATCCCAAGTGGATGGCTCAACTCGCATGGTTAGTCTCAACAGGGGGGCAATTGGGAGAAGTGGACTTGTGGCGCCACTTATGCTGCCTCATCAGTCATCACCAAGCCAGCGCCATTCAAATTTTGTTGATTATGGATAAGCTTAATTGTCAAATCTATTTGGTATTTATGTCCTTGTAACCTTATTTTGAACCTTGCGGATTGACGAGGGAATGTGGACAAATAATATTTTGTTTTTGTTCCTCGGGTTACGGGTTAAGGGGCATTTTTATTTTGGATACGGACACTATTGGATTATGCACTCAAGTCATTGAACAATTTGATTGGGTGAAGCCTACCAGCTTTAATGCCGTTTTATGAGAAATGGTGGGGACGCATTTTAGATACTCCGCATGCCCGATAACATTGTAAATATTTGGGATGTATTGAAAGTTGTGATAATTTGCAGGGCTAGAACACTTCCCAATTCGGCCAACCGTGCTTGGACGGGGGAGGGACGGTGGCCCGTGGCATTGGGTATCACCATGTTAGATAGCTTTAAGCACCGTAAAACAAAAATTCTATTTGAACATACGATTACAAATAATGAGTCAAGACTCGTTGGATTAAAATGCAGCTTTTGATATGACTGAAGAAAGAGTATTAAAATTTTAATATAAGAATTATTCTCAGAAAGGATGGATTCAATAAAAAATCTTTTTAAAATTGTAAGACCAAAAAAATAAAATATTATACATTTAGAAGTTGTCTTCATAATAGTTTATATAAATTGTATTTAAAACTAAATAGCTTTAATTTTATTTATTCATTTATTAATTTTTTTGATAACCATTTATTAATTTTTATTCTAACCTTTAGACAAAAAAAATAGAGTAGTTATGTCAATAAAATATAATTTAAAATAACTCTATAAAATTATAATATTCAAATAATAATGTTAATATAAATTGAATAATAATTTTTCACTTTATATAATTACATACATAGATTGTATGCATGCGTGCGTGTGTGTGTACGCGTGTGTTTGTGTGCATGTGGGTGCACATGTACCTGCTAAGTTGTAACTCAGACACAAACTTAGTGACGGAGGTAATATAACATCAATGAATTCTCAAGACTCTGTCATAATACATGATTAAACTACTGTCAAAGGTGCCTTAAGTAACAATATGCACTCTATTAGCTTTAACTTCAAGCTTTAATCCAAACTTCATCGTAATTGACTTCATACATTAGATGACATATTCATCAGAAATTTTCTTAAATAAATTATGTAATCTATTGTTTAGACTAGGTCTCCCCAGGAGTTCTAGTATAATTGATTTCTTTGAAGCATGCAACTCCTAATATATCCTTCATCTTATAGTTTGCCATCAAAAGGAGGCTTTCCACTCTAGTAGACCTCATAGTTAATATTACCAATGGTTGAACTCTTTGGAGTCAAGTCCTTAAATCTATTCCACACATGTTCTATCAATGTAGCTTCTCATCGTACTTATAAGAGAAATGTTAGATTATTTAATGTCCCATATGATTTACAGATTTGAGTCTCATTAAAAGCACCCAAGATAATGGTTACTGAGTATTACATAATGGATCTCAAATGGGTCAAAGACCCTTTCGCTCTCTCTTCCAACAATGAACCAACATGATTGTTGGTGAACCAATATGATGGTTGGTGAAAGGATATATAAGTTTTAACTTATGAATTGATTTTATGAACCATTGAAGAAACCGTTAAAAGTTCACAAAGAAGAGAGGAAACAAACTTGTATCAAGGAACGACAACATCTTACGGAAACAAAAACAAAACAATCATAGATACAGGTACATAAAAGTCAATCGATCCATAAATTATTTTATAATCGGTATCAGAGCCATGGGTGTTGCATTATTGTTATCTGCCGTACACCATGGTTGTTTGTGCTATTTGTGATGATATGTTGCACGATTTATTTTCTACCGTGTATGTTTCTATATAGAGCAAGGTTGATGCATTATTTGTGTTCTAGCGTCATGAATGATTTCGTAGGTTTTGTATGAGAATTGAAAATCCTCAAAACTGTAAAGTTTTTGTTTTGAAGACCATCATCTGTGATTATAATGTTTTTCCATATTTGTAATGGCATACCTTTCTTAGATACAGTGCCATGAAAGAAATACAGAAAACACATAGACATAGTAAAAGAAACCGCAACTCTTGATGATTTTCGTTTTAATGATTTTTTGATGTTAATAACAGTTAGAATATTTAACCGAAACATAATAGTTTTGGATGGATGATTTAGATTAAGTGTAATACATAGAAGAGAGAACGAAAATATAAACCAAACACGTCCTGCATGGATGTCAATATAAAACCAAAGTTTTTGGTATGAAGAGAAACCAAACACAAGATGGTTTTCGTATCCTCTGGGATTATCATGATGGCCAGAGATACTCTGGGTAAGGTTGGATGGTTTAGAGTGAGCAAATAAATGAGTTTTGTGTCATGTAATGACTACTGAAGAAGACAATGGTGGATTACATTTTTATTGGTTTAAGTAACAGAGGATTCTAGAAAGGAATTGCTGAGAAGAATCCATGCAAGAAAGAAATGTTAGAATAGTTTTTAAAAAAATCAAAAATGTCGAAGGAAGATGTTGCGTCATTCTGCAAATGCGCTAGACAAAGCTTCACCAGACGCAGACGTCGGCGCATGTAGTGCACGCACCAAATGCTGCATCTGTATGGACAGACGCTGGCGCGTGCACCAGACCGGCTTCCAGGCTTAAAAATCATATTATGGACTGCTGTTTTTGGGCCTTTGAGCCATTAAAGGACAACATAGGATTAGTAAATATTTATGGACTTTAACCCTAAGAAAAAGTAATGTTTTTATGGAATATAATGGATTTTTTAATTCATAATTGATCTATTTTCTACACATAATATAAATTTGAAAATGAGTGCCATATTATATATTTCTTTGGTACTTTGAATATTTTATATTATGTAATAGTTAGAATTAAATTTTCCTATTATATGTTGACTGTAATATATGACATTATAGATGTTTTGAATAGTTTGTTAGTCACCAAAGTGCATAATCAAAGTTTATTAGTTAGTTTGAATCCATTTAGGTTTACTCAAAGCATTAATGTGTGGACTATATGTTGTATGTGCAGCATCTACCAATTTGTTCGCCTTAGGCAATGGCTTGATCAAGTTCAATGGTCTAAACTATAGGGATTGGTCTGAACAAATCCAGTTCCAACTGGAGGTAATGGATTTGAACTTGACCATTGTTTCGGACATAAGGCCTGCAGCCATAACTAAAACTAATTATGAAGCTGACAAGTCTTATTATGAGACTTAGGAATGGTCAAACAAGTTGAGCTTGAATTTGATGTGAATGAAGATCGTAGAAAATGTAAAGTCGTCAATGCCTAAAATGGACAATGCAAAGGAGTTCATATTGAAGCTTAAATAATACCCCCAATCTGACATAGCTGACAAGTCCAAAGTAAGGACTTTGATGCGTGAGCTAACGACCAAAAAATTTAATTGGTCATAGCCCATTCATAATCATATAACTCATACGTCAAACCTAGCTGCAAAGATAAAAACTATGGGTATGGATGTGAGTAAGTCCTTTCTGGTACAGTTTATTATCAAATCCCTTCCTCTAGAGTTTGGCCAGTTCCAGGTGATTATAACACTATTAAGGAAAAATGAAACCTTCAAGAAATAAAGGCCATATTAGTTCAGGAGGAAGGGAGATTGAAGAAAATAAAGGAACACTTCGTTGATCTCATGTTTCATCAAAGAGCTAGAAGTAGCAAGAACAAACTAGAAAAGAAAGGAAAAGATAAGGACAAAGCTCTCAGCAAAGTTAATGAGGGTCGAATCTATAAGGATAAGAGATGTCACTTCTGTAAGAAGCCTGGTCACCTTAAGAAAGATTATCCTAAACGAAAGGCTTGGTTCAAAAAGAAAGGTACATACTATGTTTCAGTATGTTTTGAAACAAATCTTATTGAAGTGCCTAATAATACCTGGTGGTTAGATTCTGGTGCAACTACTTATGTGCCACATGTTAAATGGGGATTCCTTTCAATCTAGTCCATAAACAGAACTGAAAAATTCTTGTATATGGGGAACAGAATGAAGGCACAGATAGAGGGCATTGGCATGTACAGATTGATCTCGGACACTGGATGTTCCCTAGATCTAGAAAAGTGTCTTTATGTTCCTGAATGTGCTAGGAATTTGGTTTCTGTTGCAAATTTAGATGATGTAGGATTTCAATTTAAGATTTGAAACAGTGTTTTTTTTTCAATTTATAAACATAAGTACTGTTATGGTTCTGGTACTTTAATTGATGTTTTATATCATTTCAATCTTGATGTTGATTTTGCTGAATCTCTGTTTCATGTTGACCATATTATAGGAAGTAAATGAATATTATGCTTTTTTACGGCATAAAAGATTAGGTCATATATCCAAGGAAATGGTACAAAGGTTAGTTAAAAATGACATCTTACCTCTATTGAATTTTGTTGACTGGGATATATGTGTGGATTGCATTAAAAGCAAGCAAACCAAACATATATCAAAGCATTATTGTGGATGCATGCATTAAACACCATTGCATATCTGCTAAATAAGATTCCTAGTAAGGTAGTTCCTAAGACACCTTATGAACTGTGGACAGGATGGAAACTTAGTTTACAACATCTTCACATTTGGTATTATCTGGCAGAAGTAAGGCTATATAATCCATATGAAAAGAAGCTTAATGTGAGAATCGTTAGTGGTTATTTCATCGGCTATCCCAAAAAGTCAAAGGGGTATCAATTTTATTATCATAACCATAGTACGAAAGTAGTTGAGTCTGGTAATACTCGATTCATTGAGAATGGTCAAATTAGTGGCAGTAGAGGACCACAAAAAGTGGATATTCGCAAGAATCGAGTAAACATTACTACATCAGACGTGATTCCACTGATTGTCATTCCTTTTATTGCATCACAAGTACGTAACATACTGGAACAAAAAATTAATGTTCCTATTTCTCAAATTGAACATATTAATGACGAACTAGCTAATAGTGATCTAGTTACAAATGATCAAGTAATGTCACAAGACATAGCATTATGAAGTTCTCTAAGGTAAAGAAGACCAACTATTTCAAGTGATTATGAAATTTACTCACTTAAACATGAATGGGACTTGACCATTGATAACGATCCAGGCTCGTTTAAACAAGCCATAGAATGTAACAATTCTGAAAAATTATTTAATGCTATAAAAGAAAAGTTGAACTCAGTGGGCGATAACAATGTCTGCAAATTAGTTAAGTTTCTAAAAGGTGCAAAACAGGTTGTAAATGGGTCTTTAAGATTAAACGTGACTCATAAGGCAACATTGAAAGGTACAAAGCCAGTCTTGTTGCCAAAGGTTACACTCAAAAGGGTGGTATTGACTATAAAGAGACCTTCTCTTCAGTTTCAAAGAAGGACTGCTTAAGAATTGTTATGGCACTGGTAGCTCATTATGATTTAGAGCTTCACCAAATGGACATAAAGATCACCTTTCTAAATGGTGACTTGGAAGAAGAAGTATATATGGATCAACCGAAAGGTTTCGTGACCACAGGAAAGGAATGATCAGTGTGTAAATTAAAGAAGTCAATATATGGACTGAAGCAAGTTTCCTGAAAATGGTATCTTAAGTTTAATGATATCATTACACCTTATGGTTTTGTAGAAAACACCGTTGATTGGTGTATCTATATGAAGGTTAGCGAGAGCAAGTTCATTATATTAGTCTTATATGTTGATGATATCCTTTTTGCTGCGAATAATATTGTTTTGTTACATGATGTAAAGAATTTTCTTTCTAATAATTTTGAAATGAAAGACATGGGTGAGGCATCCCATATGATAGGAATAGAAATATTTCGGGATAGATCACAAGAATTGTTAGGATTATCTTAGAAAGGTTAAATCGAGAAAGTATTAGAAAGATTTCAAATGGAAATGCTTCATATGGATAGTTCCAATTCATAAAGGGAAAAAATTTAGTCTGATGCAATGTACACGAAACGATTTAGAATGTAACATGGAGTCTATTCCTTATGCATCAGTAGTTGGGAACTTAATGTATGCTCAAACATGCACTAAGCTAGGTATCAGTTTTGTTGTTGGAATGCTAGGATGATATCAAAGCAATCCTATAATGGAGCACTGGAAAACTACAAAGAAAGTCCTTAGATTCTTATAAGGAACCAAGGACTATATGCTCACATATAGAAAAATCAACCCATCTCGAAGTGATAGGTTACTCAAATTCAGACTATGTCGGTTGTGTAAACTTACAAAAATCTACATTCAGTTACATGTTCCTATTAGCTAGAGAAGCATTTTCATGAAAAAATAGAAAGCAGTCCGTCATTGCTATTTCCACTATGGAGGCTGAATTTGTGGCGTGCTTTGAGGCCACAATTCATGGTTTGTGGTTGCGTAACTTTATCTTAGGTGTTGGTCTTGTCAATAGTATTACCAAACCATTAAGAATTTATTGTGATAATTTCGAAGCTATATTTTTCTCTAAGAATGACAAATATTCAAAAGGTGCGAAACACATGGATTTAAAGTATTTGTCTGTAAAAAAAAGTGTAAAAATATAAAGTGTCAATTGAGTATATTGGTACTGATCTCATGATAGTGAATTCGTTAACGAAAGGATTACCACCCAAAACATTTTCATGTTGAATGTATAGGCCTTATAGATAAATCCTTGTTAACATAATATTCTGACATGTATATATACATATCATTGTCCTGCTCGAATTGTTATGACACTTGTGAATTCAATTACAGTCATATGTTTTTGCTCACTTACTGGTTATCCGTAGTATGTTGTATACAATAATTATTATATATGAGATAACAATTACCGAATTATCCATTTAAAGTTTGTTGAGTTGAGTTGATTCTATGATACATGGAAAGAATCAGGTTATATAACTTGTGACCGCCATGATCCCATCAAATTCATTCAATTAAGGATGACTTGATCAATTCCATGTATTATGCGCACTTAAAGTTTTATTATTGGATCACCAAGTTGTAATATGGGCCAAGTGGGAGATTGTTAGACTATTTAATGTCCCATGTGACTTATGGATTTGACTTCCATGAAAAGCACTCAAGATAATAGTTATTAGGTATTACAGAATGGATCTTAAATGGGTCAAAGACCCTTTCCCTGTCTCTTCCAACAATAAACCAACATGATGGTTGGTGAAAGAATATATATATGTTTTAGAAAACTTATGAATTGTTTTTTTGAACCATTAAAGAAACCACAAAAACTTATCAAGTAACGTCAACATCTTACAAAAAAAACAAAAATAATTATGGATATAGGTACGTTGTTGGACCCCGAACTTTTCTTAGAAGACTAGAAATAATAAATGAGAAATGTGGAGAGATTCATATTTTGCTTTAGTGCTTTTAATGGATAAGAGATTATGAAATGGGAAGAATTAAGGAGAAATTTAGAAGTAGAATGAAAGCAAAAATAAAGTTGAATTTATGTAGTGAGTTGATGAAGAATATGTAGATATGTGTATGTTCTGTTATTGGTGTTCATGATTAATCGTGGACTATATGTTTCTTTGGATGATATTGATTTGAAATGGAGTTGAGAATGAGGAGTAAATAAAGTAGAAAAGGTGATCTTAGTATGACTGTATTAAAGAAAGATTGTGAAACAAAATGGGTGGTTAATCTGGAAAATGTTCACAGAGTATGCTTCAATCTTTTAGCCACAACATTTTTTCTAGTTATCCAAACGAGATGATTCTTAATTTGAATTAAACTAGAAATATATAGCTACATTTCTTATGAAGACATTGAATTTAAATTCTATCTTTAAGAATTTGACATGAAGTTGAGAATTGGGTGCAGTACATTGGTAGATAAATGTAAAATTCATGTTCTAAATTTGAGGGCAATTATGGATTGAACTATATATAGTATGGAACTAAATTCTAGAAAGTTGTAGATCTTTCTTTTAGCTTTCTAACAATATATAGTATGAAATTTTTGGACTTCTGGGGAGAAAGCTATGGTTCTTATAAGGGAAGATGTTTAAGAAAAAAGTTGTATCATTTTTTATGACGTCATATCATCTATGATGACATCATATCATCTGTGAAGATGTATGTTCTGCTTTTTCGCTTCTTCTGCTTTTTGCTATCTTATGTCTTTCTGCTTCTTCTGTGATGACGTGTTAATTGTGTTTTGCTTCTTCGATGATGACGTGTCATATGTTTTTTTCTTCTTCTATGTTTTGCTTCTTCTGTGACAATGTGTCGTCTGTGTTTTGCTTCTTCTATGTTTGACGTCTGCTTCTTCTATGTTTGACCTTCTGCTTTTATGTTTTGCTTCTTCTATGCTTAACCATCATCTTCTTCTATGTTTGACTTATGCTTCTTCTATGTTTGACTTCTGCTTCTTCTATGTTTGACCTTCTACTTCTTTTATGTTTTGCTTTTTTTTATGTTTGACCATCTGCTTGTTCTATGTTTCACTTCTGCTTCTTCTATGTTTGACTTCTGATTCTTCTATGTTTGACCTTCTGCTTCTTCTATGTTTGACCTTCTGCTTTTTCATTTGGTTTCATCTGTACCTATTGTCTACTCCATTTTGGACCCTCCAGACGATATAATTTGTCTTCAAGTTCTGCATAAAAGTTATAGATCTTGAAATCCTCTTTCAATCCATTTAAGTTACCTCCTAATCCGATATCTGTAGGGAAAGTTATAGCAATTTTTCCGATTCATCTACTTTTTCCCATTCATCTGCTTTATCATTTGGTTTCTTCTGTACCTATATTGTACTCCATTTTTGACCCTTCAAAAGATAGAATCTACCTTTGAGATCTTCATGATCGTTGTAGATCCTGAATTCTTCTTTAGAACCATCCAAAGAAAACACAAATATGATATCTATAGAGAAAGTTATGGCAACACAAATATGATATCTGTAGAGAAAGTTATGGCAATTTTCCAATTCATCTGCTTTTTTCTATTCGTCTATTTTTCCTTTGGCTTCATCTAATCCTATCATCTGGTCCATTTTGACCCCTTTAGATGATAAAATCTGACCTCAAGATCTTCTTCAAAGTTGTAGATATCAAAGTACTCTTTGAAATTGTCCTAAGATGATCTTAATTCAACATCTCTAGTGAAAGTAATGCCATTTGTCCTGAGACAAGTTCAATATGATTGAGGACCAAACCTTATTTAATTATTTCGGTCACCATTTTGTTATCCGACCTCCAAATGAAGTGATTCTAGAACCAATAGTTTCTTAACATATTTTTCTATCTCTCCATAGATTTTATAGATTTTGTTATTGATTGTAAAAAAAGATAGAATGAGTTAAAGTAAGGGTATCGATTGAAAGAGTAGGAATTGGATATTTTACTGAACATGCTTCAGTATTTTGATGATTTCTAGACCAGTAGAGCTCTGAATAAGATGATTCTGGTTTCAATATAAACTAGAGACATGGAGATACAAATGGCATGAAGAGGTTAAAAATTATTTTAGTCTTTAAGACTTTCAATTTCTATATAGAAGTTGGGTGTAGTGTACTGTTTTAGTCTAACAAGAGTCTGAAATGTTTGGGCCCTAACTTTCAAATTTCTGAACCAAATGGATTGATTTTGGTGTCACTGGAAACTTAAAACAAGGGAGAACACTTTTATAGAAGAAGAAGTTATATCAGAATATTTAAGGGTGCTTTTGGCAAGACATTTAAGTATAAAAGACTTAAGGCATAAATGGAAGGGCAAATGGTATTTTTCTCAATCATTAAGGACATAACTTGAATAAGAAGTGTTGTTTTGCATTTTAAGAAGAAAGCAAAACGAAAATTAAAGAGAAAAAGAGAGACTGTCATGAAGAAGAGAGAGAAATATGAAGAGAAGAAAAGAAAGAGAGAAAGAAGAGAAAACAAGCTAGGGTTTCAATTGTGTTAGTCTTCAAGAGAGATTTTGAGGTTGTTCAAAAAGGGAAACAAGTAGAGGAAGAGAAGAGCTTTCCTTTGAGCTAAGGATCCCTTCATTTGGTGAAGAATGAAAGTAAGATCATTTTTTTAAATCTTTTAGATTTTTGGAAGGATTGTAGTTCATGGAGCTTAGAAAATGCTTGGGTTTAAGTATGCTAAAGCCAATTTTAGTAATTGTGCTTTGAGGGATTTTCAATTGAAAATCCTATTGAATGGGATTTTTGTTATTGCATAAAGGGATGAAAGAGGAAAGAGGAATAAGAGAAGAGGCATGTTTGAGCAAGGCTATAAGCAAGGAAATCAAGGTGGGTACATGTTTATAATAGAGTAAATAAGCCACTAAATGTTTTCTTTAAATCAAGAGAGTTGAATGATTTCAATTGCATCATAGGTGTTGCATTTATTGATTCTTGAATGAATTGTGAAATTCTTATATGTTTGCTACATTAATTGTGTTTATGATTGATGAAAAGAATCTGAAAAGGATTTTCTCTTTGAAAAGATACATGTTTATGAAATCATGTTTTCGAGAATGGTTTTCAAGATATATACATCAAGTATATGAAAAAACAAGTTTACAAGAAGTGCCATTTTGGGTAACAAGCTTATAAGATTTTAAAATATGTGTGTTATGTTGGATTGGGGTAGTCCCTCAAGAATCGTCACATGCACGTTGACCCAAGTTAAAGGCTCCTCTCGCCTATCCGCTAGTGGTATAAAGCTCTCTCAAGGACTCCCTTAAGCTTATGGCTACACAGGACCACTATGTGGAAATGTGTGGTGCATCATGTTTTTGGACTTACCCAAACCATTCTGATGTATGTATGTGCTCATGTTATGTTAACAAGTTTGATGCATTTATGTTTTGTAACTTGTGGTTTTTGGCTAAAAGCTCAAGAAATATGTGATTTATGAACTAAATGAAAACTTTTTATAACAAGTAAAATGGTTTCAAAGGTTTTTACTTATTTTTCTGTTATAAACTATTGCCTACAAGCTGTCAAGCTCACCCCCTTTTTGTCCCTTCTTCAGATGATAGTTAAGAGATCAAGAGATCAAAAGCCTAAGGGAACTTCCACAAATTTGCTATTTTGTATTTTGTAATAAGCTAATGGTGTGGCTTTTGATATGTAAATAAAGTTTTTCAAACTCTGTTGCTTTAGAAATGAAATGATAGATCGAAGTAGTTTAGTTATGTATGTTCATATTGACTTTGATGTAATATGGTTGAGTTAAAATAATAAGTTTGTTTTGATATTTGTTTGTCATGAGCACGCCATCCTTGTAGAATGATGCCTAATAAGGGTTCATGGAAATAACCCTATAGGAAAATTAAGCTCAGGTTTCATGATGGTTTAAGAGTTAGGTTCCAAAATCGAGGCTCAGTATTTGTGGTATCAGAGTCCAGTATTAGGATCTTACATGGGCAACTTTCCAGATATGTGTCAATCATAAGAGCGATTGTTAAAAGTTCGGGCTAATAGAATTAGTAAGGCAAATGGTGTCTTGATAGAGTATATGGTAAGGAAAGTTTGTGGATATTTAGCAATAAGAAATATGGCGTAGTCCGATATGTTAGATATAGATTCAGTATTTGTGATTATATTAGTGAATATGGTGTCAAAAATTTTATGGTGGATACGTACTTGGGTTGACATGGATGTAAAAATATTTGCATGAATTGACTGAGAAAAGGATAGAGATAGGGTGAAAATGACAAGATTTAAGGTGTATAAGCAAAGTGGAATTGAAAGGTTGAACTCGGAATTTATGATCAAGTATAAGATTGTATTGGTGAATTTGAGATTTGAATTTCAATATGGCTATATGTTTATGCTCCTAAATTGATTAAGAATGTATGTAGGGAAAGTGAAACAAAGGATAGTGATATATGTAGAGGTTCTAAAGATTATGTCAACTCGCTATTGTGAGTACATATTTGATAATGTGGTTAAATTTGTGAATAATATGATTGAGTACATATGAGATCTATATTTAGATATGGTGTAGGAAATAATCTATGATTCCTATAGTTAAAATCATGAGATGAATCAGAGTAACATAATGGAAGTACAGTATGGATGATTATAGCAAGAAATCTTCTTTTGAAGAAGAAACTTTTTGAATTAGGTTAAGCAAATCAGGTAGTTTATATTAAGAATGATCAATAAAAGAACTAATCAGAGATGAATATGTAATGAATTAGAAGTAAATATTAGAGTTCTATCCCCAGTTCAAGCATAACAGGTAAAGTATGCTACTGAGAATGTATGTATTTTTTTTATGAAAAGTATCCAACTACAAAAGTGGATTTTAGGAAATTGAGATAACACTATTGCTAATGTGAGGAAAACTTAGATCCACATTATATTCTATGAGAATATGTGAAGGAGATATAAATTAGATTTTGATGAATTTGTTACCAAAATAGGAAGTTAAGTTACCAATAAATTGAAATGTTAGGAGGAACTAGTATGAATGAGCAAACATTAGAATAAGCCAATGTGAAATATGAGGAAATCTAAAGAATGGAGAAGAATATTTTGAATACGTGAAGAAAAATGTGTAAAGCGTATGAGTAATGAAAGTAAAGAAATTTTTTTAGGAATTATACTGATATTAGTTATATTGTATGGATTTGGAGATTCTATAGTATGCAATGATATTATATAAGAGATTTGGATAAATCCAATGCAGCAGGATAAAGTGATTTCATATGTATGAAGACAACTAAAGTCCTATGAGTTGATTATTTGATGCATGATTTAGAGCTACTATAGTAGTGATTGTTTTAAAGTTTGGAGACAGTATATGTAAAGGAACATCTGGGATGTATATATGCAAGTACAGATCATAAAAGTTTGAGGCAATCACTAAATTGAGAGAATTGAATATGAGACTGAGAAGATTGATATAAATACTGAAAGACCATGATTGTACAAGTGAGAAATTTCCAGTAAGGCTATGTTTTATATCAGATACCTTAAGCAGAAATTCGATATTGAGGATTATCAGAACTAGAGTACAAAGAAGCATAGAATGTGGGGCTTGGTTTATCCCAAATTGAGGATTCAGAAATTGCAAATCTGATTGAGAGATTGAAAATAGATTGGAATTTTGGGTTCGAATAAAAAGAATGATGCATTGTGATTGAAATAAGAAGTATACGTACCAATAAAGATAATTAAATAAAGAGACTATTAGAGGGGCATAAATAACAACCTATGATATTCATCCTAGTGGGAATACGTTGAGACAGTGTTTGATGGTTAAGGAGGTAGAAGCAAAAGATGAAATGTTTCTGAGAGTACCACCTTCTCAAGGTGTGCTTAGATTGAGAGCAAATGTACTCAGGCTAAGATAAAGAATCAAATAAGCGTGAATTGTTTTGGTCCAAATAAAGATATTGAGAACCGAATCATTGACTTATAAGTTAGTATTACCGATAAAGATGTCTTGGGTTCGTAATGTGAGTATGTCAAGAGATATCAATATGATTTGATGTTGGGCCCCAAATTTTTTTATTGATGTTGTTAAGCATGAATTGTGTTCATTGTATGATTTATGGTTTAATTGGATTAAATTGGAAGTATTATGTGGTATAATTGGGAATGGAAGTGTAGAATTGTTTGATGGCATTTTGGGAAGATTACTTAAGTTGGAGAGGTTGAGGCATAACAAGGAGGGGCATTTTAGTCCTTGTGTTTTCATTTAGACTTAAGTGAAAGAATTAGAAAGAAAAGAAGAGTGAAGTAAGAAAGAGAGGGAGAGTGTCGTAGAACTAAAGGAAGAGAAGAGAAATTAGGGCTTTGCAATTCGTGAGGTTTTTGACAGATTTGAAGCAATTTCCTAGTAAGTTTAGCTTCATTTCATCTTGTTTTGGTTAGATTAAACCCTAGATTGGCTTGGCATGTGTTAGAACCGATCGT
>JANIJH010551986.1:0-15311 GCA_024520975.1 Erythroxylum areolatum
CCGAGATATATTTAAACATTCCTAACCCGTCCCAATTTACCAAAATACCCTTCCCATCGGTGATGGGATGTTACACTTTGTGAATTATGCTAAGTAGTGCTCCAACTGTAGTGCCTTGAATGTACTGAAGGCATTGATAATCATTAATACTTTGCCACCATTCTCACAACGTACCAATGAAACGAGATGTGAATTTAGACAAAATATCTGCCAGGTGATAATTTGGTCTGATCGTTTGAAGATCAATCCATGCACCGAATTCATGTATTCTATCCTTCTATTTCTTCAGGGTTAGATCATCGAATGTAAACTAAGGTCCTGAAGTAGGTTTGGTTATAGTAGTAGCAGTAGGCTGCACAGGCTCAGTTTATGTAGCTCATGGTGCCGGTTTAGGTCTGAAAGGTTCAATACCCGTGAATTTTGCTTTACTAATTTTAGGTTCAACTTTAGTATATTGAGGCATTGTCATTAGAGCATCGGATAATTATGATATATCAGCAAAATGTGTTAAAGAATCAAATGATGGTTCTGAAATGGGTTCAGATGATGACTCAGAGACTAGTAACTCAGAGACTAGTTCAAATGGTGTTGCAAAAACTCTGTCTATTTAGGTTTGTCCTTCCCAAGAGAAGAGGTGGAAGGTTGAACTTTTGATGGAGACTCTGGAGGTGTACAAATCTATAACGGTGCTTCACTGTTGACTTGGTTCAAAGGGTGTATAAGAGGTTGATGGCTCAGGAGCCTTTGAAGACTCGGAAACTCGTTGTTTAAGCAAACAATAAGATTTTTTCCTTGATTTTGATTTCTTTGGTTTTTATGGAATTGTCTGAGGATGTATGTACTATCTAATCAAAGGATAATTAAATTTGAAAACCTTTGAATAGTTAGCTTCTTTTGGATACTTCTGATACATAGGAGACGAATATGTTGGCTGTGTATATGGCAAATCCGTTGAGGATGAGCCATAGATTGTCCTCGATTGTGCATAATGCATATCAGCTTCCATTTGTTGCACAATTCCTTGTATCTTTTGTATCTTATGTGCTTTAAATTCAAAATCAGGCCCCATATAATGGGCAGAGATGTATTGTCGAAGTTCAGCATCAAGACATTGTATCTGAACTTTGTATGATTAATACACTGTTGGATCTGTTTAGAAACTACATCGACTTTTGTATAGGTAGCATGATTTTGTTGACTGATTCCATCCAGCTTCGAATCAATCCTTCTCAAAACTTTGTCCTGTGCTACTGCGTTGGATGTTTGCCAGTTGAGAACTTCATCAAATGGATTTGACACAAGTGTTCCTTATGAAGTGATTCCTGTGGTTTGGATGTAAGGGTTATAGGCAACCCGCTGTGAATTATCAGTACTCCTAATTAAAGAAGGAAAGACTTCATCATATGGCTTTGTCATCATACAAGGTATAGGAGTAGGAGTCATAACAAGAACTTCTGGCTTATATCTGTAAGTATATCTGCAAGTAGATGACTTCAACATCTCTTGTAGAGATTTAGGTTTGGATTGTTCTATCATTAGACTTGTACAAGAGCTAGAATCATCTGGATCTGGATCATCACCAACAGGATGATATTCACGGGAAGGTTGATAGCGAGGTTTTGGCCTTTTCTTTTTCCTTCTCCTTTACGAATAGCGATCATCATCATCATCACTATCCGACTTAGGATTGAGACAGATCTCACAGTATGGTTTGCACATAGATAGGTCGACATGCCATATAAAATGTCTACGATGATGACTGACATAAACTGAATCTCCATTAGATTTAAAATAACGAATAGGAGGACCAGATTTACCTTCCATATGAGAAAATACAGGCTGGATCATAAAGATTGACCTGGATGTTGAAGGTACAGTTGGATCTTCATTGGGCCATGGATAGATGGACTTAATAGTTCCATCTTTCAAGGACTTCATAATCGGAGGAGTCGTCGTATGAAAGGAGTGTCAATGAGGCACATGGAACACCTTTTGGTAGTTAGTGATCCATTTAGTAGGCATCAATTTTTCAAGCTCTTGTGCTGGAAGTTGCTTTGGGATCTAAATGATAATAGTATGATCACTGAAATGATCAGCAACCATGTAGAGTGCATTCAAAGTGAAATTTGGAAAGTTAAGGTCTAAAGCATGATTCTAGACGATAGATCATCTGATGGTGTAAAGTAGCCATGATGGCTGTACAGCTATTGTTTTTGTCTTGTTTATTTATTTATTTTTGCTTTTCCAGCTATGGTACAAAGTCTAGCACTTCCCACTAATCACTCAATTGCCCAGTCAATCTATTTCACCAAGTCACCGAGAAAAACTCTTGTTTCCTTATCATCACTTAATTGACCCAAATAGCTTAGTTTTACCACCAAATCAGGCCCCAAGTTCTTCAATCTTTGGCAATAGAGATTCTTCATTCTATAGAGAAAGGAATTGTTGACCTTCCACTAAACCAGTCTCGAGATAGTGGAGTCACCCATTTCTCCTCCGTCTTGCTCTGTCACCCATATGTGTTTATATATATATATATATATACTCTTGAATTATTTCTCCATCTCAACCATGAATAATTCAGAAAATTCTATCATCAATAGTGTTAACTCTAACGTATCCGTTACTGTCGAACTTGATCCCTCCTTACCATACTACATACATCACTCTGACAATCTAAGAGCTATGTTGGTTACCCAATAATTGAATAGGGTAATTATCCCACCTGGTGTAGAGCAATCACTATGGCTTTAAAAGAAAAGAATAAACTCGGGTTTGTCAATGACACAATTAGCAAAGCACCCAACTCTGATCTCTTTTCCCATTGGAATCGCTGCAACAACATGACACTTTTATGGATTCTCAATACTATAATCAAAGAAATAGCTAACAACGTCATCTATATAAAGACTGCCTATGAAGTTTGGATTTTCATGAAAGATTTTCACAAGAAAATGCTCCATGAATATTTGAAATACAAAGAACCATAGCCAATTATGTGCAAAAGAATGACTCCATCGCCACATACTACACTACTCTTAAGGGCTTATGGGATGAACTCTCAACTTATAACAGTTATCCATGATGCACTTATGGTAGCATATTCAAGATTAATAATTTCCAACAAAGAGACTGCTTGATTCAATTTCTTATGGGATAATGTTGTCAGGAGTCAAATACACCTTATGAATCCATTACCTAACATTTCCAAAGCTTACTCTCTCTTATCGCAGGAAGAAAGACAACGGTCTATTTTCACAACAAATTCAGTCAATCATTAAGAACAATTTGCTCTAGCTACCTTCCATAATCAATAAAGAAAAACATGTGGTAAGCCAAAATATCACTGTGATTATTATGGACTTGATGGCCATTCAGAATCAAGATGTCAAAAGAAGCCTGGAAATCTAAATTACCGTCAAGATAGGATACAATATCATTATGATTACTGTAGACTTGATGGACACTCTGAATCAAGATGCCAAAAGAAGCCTACAAAGCCAAACTATCAACAAAATAGAGCTTTAACTAAACGTGATGTTGCTAATAAACCAATCGTTGCCATTATTGATAGCAATACAAATAATTCAACAACCTTACCATTCACTCAAGAACATGTTCAATAACTACTTACTCTAATTCAACCAAGCAACTCCAATCCTTTAGTCAACTTTGCAGGTATGACTTCAAATATTTCCTCTCAAACTAATAATTAGGTTATAAATTTTGGTTGCACTGATCATATGACTTATGATTTAAATATTTTAAATACTCGAAAGTCTCATTATAGTCCACCGATAAAACTACCAAATGGTGATAATGTTTTTATATCTCAAATCAAATCTTGTAAGCTCACCAAGGATATAATATTAAAAGATATTGTATATGTTCCTTCCTTTAAATTCAATTTGTTATTTATTAGTAAAATCATTAAGGATCTTAATTGTAGTGTTCAATTTTACCTAACTATTCATATTTCAGTACCTACAAACGAAGAAAGTGATTGACACGGGTAAAGAACATAAGGGACTCTATTGTCTTGACAATAAGCCTGCCATCTTCACTTTTTTTGCCTCAAATTCTCATGACATGGGTTTGTGGCATTGATATTTCATCAAATTTTGTTAAATTAAACTTTAGCACTTCATTTTCAAACAATAGTTCTTGCATTATATGTCCTTTAGTTAAACACACTCGTTTACCTTTTAATCATAGTGCTATTAAATCTATTGCTTATTTTCATTTAATTCATGTTGATGTTTGGGGACCATACAATACTCCTTCTATTACTGGTGCACGTTATTTCTTAACTATTGTAAATGATTATTCTCGCATTACATTGGTATATTTAATGCAACAAAAATCTTAGACTTGCTTTTACATCCAAATTTTTTTCACTATGATTAAAGATCAATTCAATGTCTTTATTAAACAAATTCACACTGATAAAGATTTAGAATTTTTCAATCACATTAGCAATAACATTTTTTTACCTCTATTGGTGTAATACATGAGCATAGTTATACCTATACACCTCAGTAAAATGGTGTAGTTGAGCATAAGCATCGTCATTTCCTCAATGTTGCTCGTGCATTTCGTTTTCAAGCAAATTTACCCTTAAAATTTTGGGGTGAATGCATCCTTATTACAACTTATGTAATCAACCGAACTCTATTCACAGTGCTCAATGATAAAACTCCTTTCAAATTATTATTTAACAAATTGCCTGCTTATACGCATTTACACATTTTTGGTTGTTTATTCTTTATACATAATATTTATATCTAACATAAATTTAATAAATGTGTTCGTCCCGAAATTTTTATTGGATATCCTTTTGCTCAAAAGGGCTACAAAAATTTTTTATGTTTAAACTCAAAAGATTTATGTTAGTTGTGATGTCACCTTCCATGAAAGAACTTTTCCTTGCAAATCATTAGATGTTGGCACTCTCTTACCTACAATATCATCTTTACCCTTACCAAAACCTATTCATGATCTTAGTATACCCACTAATAATAACCACACAACCACATTTATAAGACCACCTCAAGACCATACTCCTATCACCCCCAATATAACACCTGAAAACATATCTCACATCGATGCCCATACTCTTGAAACAACCCATATTGGTCCTTCTTTACGCTGTTTCTCTTGAGAAACTCATCCATAAAATAAATTCAAAGACTACCATTGTTATAATGTTCAAAATTCTTCATCCACAGGTACAATATTCCCTTTACATGATTTTTTGATCTTACGACAAATTCTCTAATGCACATTTTTCATTTCTCAGTTCTTTATCTTCTGTTATAGAACCCACCACCTTTTCACAAGCTATGCAGGTTCCTAAATGGCGAAATGCAATGAAAGCTAAACTTGATGCATAAGAAAATGTTAACACTTAGACTCTTATTCCCTTACCATCTCATCAAAAACCAATCGGTTACAAATGGGTCTATAAGATAAAGCAACAGTCTGATGGAAGCATTGAAGGCTATAAAGCACGATTAGTTGCAAAAGGATACACCCAAACTAAAGACATCAATTACCACAAAACTTTTGCCCCTATCACCAAATTAGTAACTGTTCGAGCCTTGTTAGTCGTTGTCGTCATTACATCAGTTTGACATACAAAATGCCTTTTTATATGATGATTCTCGAAAGGAAGAGAAAGATCTAGTTTGCAAACTCAACAAATCCCGCTATGACTTAAAGCAAACATCTCACAATTGGATTGCAAAATTCTCTTCTACATTATTATCTATTGGTTTTGCCCAATCTCATATTGACCATTCGCTTTTTATCTTACGAAATGGTTCTTTGTGTATTTTTATTTTAGTCTATGTGGATGATATTGTGATTATAGGTAATCATTATCAAGCTATTCTCAATGTTAAGAATTTTCTTTTTAGCAAGTTCCGTGTCAAATATTTAGGACCTCTAAAGTATTTCCTTGGTATTGAAGTCGCTCGCTCACCTGAAGATTACTAGTTCTCGCATAGCTGAAACTCCTATGGAGCAACACCTCAAACTTGATAACAATAACGGTGCCTTGCTTCCTGATCCTTCTCTCTATCAACGACTTGTTGGTTGACTTATTTATCTCACTATTACAAGACCAGACATCACTTTCACTATCAATATTCTAAGTAAATTCATGCACAAACCTCGCAAGCCTTACCTTGATGCTACTCATTAATTATTACGATATTTGAAGAAAAGTCCAAACCAAGGGATTTTATTATCATCCAAAAGTTCATTACAACTATCAACTTACAGTGATTCAGATTGGGCTAGTTGTCTAATGACAAGGTGTTCCACTGTAGGCTTTTGTATTTTTCTTGGGTCTAGTCTGGTCTCATGGAGAAGTAAAAAGTATTCCACTATTTCTCACTCATCTGCTGAAGCTAAATATCTCTCTATAGCTATGACCACTCATGAAATTGTATGGCTTAACACATTACTTTAATATCTTAGTCTTACTTCCCTTACTCCTACCATTCTTTACTATCATAACCAAGCTGCTTGGCACATCGCTACCAACCCTATCTTCCACGAACGAACAAAACATATTGAAATAGATTATCAAATCATTCATGAGAAACTTCAACAAGGGATCATTCAACTTCATCCTTTCTCAACTCATGATCAGTTGCCGATATTCTTACTAAATCCTTAAGCAAATATCAGTTTTCCAAATTGCAACACAAGCTATGCATTTTAAATCTAAATGCTCCAGCTTGAGGGGAAGTATTAGCTGTACATATCCTACATATCTTTTGTTGTATATAGTATATTTTACTAACTTATTCTTTCCATATCTATAGCACAATTTCAGGCTTAGATTTAGCTTTTACCATTGCAACAAGTTGTATATATTAGGGTTTTGTGAATAAGAAAAGTAGAACATGTAAGGATTTTTTACTCAAACATGTGGGCTTATATGTGTATAACTGTGTAAAAAGGCAATCATATAAAGTTTAGCCCAATTAATTAAAGTGGTCTAATATAGTTATGATATTATGGGCTTTATGCATCTATTTCAAGTGTAGGCTTTATATGTGTAGAGACAGGGTTTATAATTTCTAATTTTATGATGGTTTAAAATAGAAATTAGATTAGGGTTTTACCCTAATAAAAGTTGTTATGGTCCCTAAATTAAACATATTCATAATTCCTTCTAACATGATATCATTAGAGAGAAAACAAAGAGTTAAGGAAAACTCAAAAAGGCTACATTCTAATTTGGAAGACAAACTATAAGACTCTAGTATAGATTTCACAATGGATTTAGGTATGCTTCCACTTTTATTTAATTCTTGATGATTTGATATGAACGAATCCTAGTTTTAGGGGGATTAAAACCCAACAAGTGGTATTATAGCAACTTTTAGGTTAGATCATTGAGAATTTTTTTTAATTATTTGTCTTCCTTATAGTTAGAGTATCTTTTGTTTCTTTTCTTTGGATCTGGCTGTTGGCATATACAATTATTTTTTGGTTGGCTCATGGATTCAGATCTGGTTATTTCATATATGTATACGGTTTTAACTCCTTGATTTGCAAAAAAATAATCCCAACAAAACAAATGACAATTCGTTCTTTTCTTTTGTAAAAGCCTTTAATGTCTTTGAAGAACGTTTCTATGTGACCATTGGATAACAACCAGAAACTACTTTATTTCGTTTTACAATTTAACTATCGTATAAAGACAAGAATTACCTTTATGGTTTTATTGTTTAACCAATAAATGCCAACAATAGAATAGAAACAATTTTAAAACTTTATAAATGTTACATGATTCATGATTTGGATGAAGACAAAAACAATTTTATAGTTTTATATACATGTGACTTGCTTTAGAATTTTGAAACAAATATTTTTGTACTATTATTATAAATTATACTTTCTGTTTCTAGGGAATTGGGCATAAAACGTATTTTAGAACCAAATGAAAATTTTGGTAAAGTAATACATAATGTTACGGTATATGCGATTTTGGTATAAATCTATTATACATACTTTTAGTTTATATTTTTGTATTAAAAAATTCAATTTGGTTTACTAAGGTTAATACAATCAACATTCAAATTGATTGTTGGTATGTTCAAATATTGATATAATTGATCTTTTATTAATATTGTGAAATAAATTGATTGAAACAACGTGCTGCCAAACTAGCCTCTCTTTTGTAAATTAATTTATTTTATAATATTAAGATGGTTGTGTATGTGTAATTCATGTGGGTATTGACCAACCCAAAGGAAGGTTTTTGGCTGACATACATGTACATATGTGGTGATAAATATATGACAATTATTAGGTTTACTATGTGAACAATTAATCAGTCCAAAGAAAGGTTAACTACTTGACATTTTTGTTATTGTCAATATTTGATTATTGCACCAAGATTGACACTAGCAAGTTTATATTTCTATCCAAAGACTAAATATTAATGTTTTACTTGGTATCTTATGATGGACTTTACCATTATTTGATTTTATATGATTATGTGGAAGTTATGTTGGCTTGTTTGTTGGTTGTTTTGTTCTCTATTTAGTTCCTAGTTCTGCTATAAATATCTTTGCCAGTATTAATTCAATTCCTATGCTTAATGGCATCAATTTTTAAGTCATAGAAGGAGAATGTTTTGATTGTTCTCTAAGTCCTGGACTTAGATCTTGCTTTACGAGTCGATCAACTTGATCCACTTACTAATGAGAGTACCTCTGATCAAAAGAGGGAGATGGAAAAGTAGGAAAGGTTGAATCGTATGAGTTTAATGATCATGAAACTTGCTATTCTAGAAGCTTTTCAGGGAACTATATTCGAACATATTACTACAGCTAAGGGTTTCCTTGAGGATTTTGAGAAAATATTTGCTAAAAATGAAAAGACTAAAACAAATACAGTTTTGGCAAAGCTTATCTCAATGAGGTATGCTGGAAAAGGAAACATAAGAGAGTACATTACGGAAATGTCTCACATTGCTTCAAACTTGAAAGCACTTAAGTTGGAATTATCCAGCTAGTGCATTTGGTTTTGATATCTCTTCCAGCATAGTACATTCAATTTAAAGTGAGCTATAACTATCGAAAGGGGACATGGTCTCTTGATAAGCTCATCTCACACTGTGTCCAAGAAGAGGAAAGGTTGAAGCATGAAAAGCATATAGGGACTTTTAGATTATTGTTAAGAACTGGATTTTATTTGAATTTAGTTGAGACTTACGCTATGTCATCTTTTAGACGGAATTTTATTTTTATTTATGCTTTGTACAAATCTAATTATTTATTTAGAAATGGAATATTTAGTCTCTTTCAAAATTCAAATTTGGTTGGTGTCAGTTCTTTATCAGGTTACAATAATCTATATATGCTTGACACTAATGCTTCATTTAATGAATCCGTAGGTATACAAAGTTTAAAGCACAAATTAAATAGCGAGAATTCTACCTTGTTGTAGCACAAAAGATTAGGTCACATCTTCGAAAGAAGATTTGAGAGACTTGTGTACAAAAAAATTCTCGATCCCTTTGATTTTACAGATTTTGATACTTGTGTTAATTGCATTAATGGGAAACAAACAAATGTCAAGAGATTGGGCGCTAATAGGGCTTCAGATGTCTTAGAACTTATCCATATGAATATTTGTAGGTTAGTCCCTACTGTGTCTTGGAATGGTCAACCATATTTTATAACATTCATAGATGAAGTCTCGTGATATGGCTACCTTTATCTCATCCATGACAAATCACAGTCTTTGGATGTCTTTAAAAAATTTTAAGGCTGAAGTTGAGAACCAACTAAACAAAAGGATTAAAAGCATTAGATCTTAACATGGTGGTAAGTACTACGGTAGATATGACGAATCAGGTGAACAACTTCCAAGACTCTTTACTAAATTCTTAGAGGAATGTGGTATCATCCCATAGTATACTATGCCAAGTTTGCGTAACATGAATGATGTTACTGAAAGATGAAACAAAACGCTTAAGGATATGGTAAGGAGTATGATTAGTCATACACCTTGCCAGAATCACTCTGGGGAGAATCACTAAAGACTATAACATATATACTCACAGAGTTCCAATTAAAGCAACTGATAAAACCGCTTTTGAGCTTTAGATGGGCAAGAAGCCTAATTGAAAGCATTTTGCACATTTGGGGATGTCCAGCTAAGGCTTATAGCCTAAATGAAAAGAAACTAGACTTCAAGACTATCAATTGTTACTTTATTGGATATTCTGAAAGATCCAAGGGTTACAAGTTTTATTATCCCACTACTAAGGCAATTTTCGAGATAAGAAATGGCCCTTTTTTTAGGATGTTGAGTTTGTGAGGGGAGAAAGGATTAAGGACTTTGTCTTTGAAGAGGAACACGTTGAAATTCCTTTAATTGCTGTTGACAATGATCAGGTTCAGGTTTCCACTCTAAAATTGTTTAAGAAGCAAAAATCAAGATAATGTCATGGAAACTCCTTCCTAAGTTCAATAACTTGTTCTAAAAGAACAAACTCTATAACCTCGAGAACCAATTCCATTAAGAAGATCCATTAGAGAGAGAAGTGCAAATCTAGATGATTATGTTGTATTTCTTCAAGATCTCAAATGATCCATAAGATCTCAAACTCATTCCACATATAGCTAATACTTATGTAATTGTACATCTACTCATTAATAATTCAAACATAAACCAAACATAAATACTTAGACTATTAAAGAAGAACATAAAAACTCATCAACAATTATAAGAATATTCTAAACAACAACACAAAATCAAGACCTCCTTCACTAGCATTCACACAAAACTCAAATGCATCTATTTAATGTATTATTAAAGCTACACATATGGTAGACATTAGTTGGATAACTTACTTGGATGGATTGACAACTAAAAACTACAAAGAAGAAGGAAGAGTGATGCTCTTCAACACAAAATAGGGTATGCAAAAATGAATATTAGTATTTTTCACATTTTTTCTAAAATTATTTATTAGGAGATTCGTAAATGATATTTAGTACAATTATATTGTAAAATCTATTAAATTATCTTCTTTTCTTAAATGAAACAAAAATATACAATATCTACAAATTGTCAAAATAACTTGCCTTAGTATTAGTATAATGCATTAGAAGTCATGCTTCTTCAATAACTCTACTATACCATGAAAACTATTTCTTTGGAGTAAATTGTCACTTCTACATATGTTCTCTTACTTGGTTTCCATTTTCACTCCTTAAAACAATTTAGGTTTATAATAACAATATGCACCAAGTCATAATGCATTTAATATCTCATTTGCTCAGTGTATTTTTCTCCATGAATAATTCAAATGAGAAAACAAATCTTCTTATTTTCTTTAGGTATTACCTAATCATTTGTACAAATATATAACTGGCCAATAGTCAAATTTTAAATTGAATGAACATGTTATATTCTAGTTTTAACATGTAAAAAACAAGGATATGGCTTTATTGTGTAAACAGAATGAGTTATGCTCATTTGAATATTTGATCGAGCATCATTTAAAGTTACATAATGCAAGATTATAACTTAATTTAGTTTCTTTTCCCTTTCTACTTTGAAAATGACCACCACTATCTCCTATATAAATCTCCTACTCTCTAAATTAACCATTAGTAATTATTTATTAAAAATATACCAACAAAATAGTAAACAATTCTTAAACTTCAAAGCCACTAACTCAATGCACGGAAAGTTAACTTTACTGAGGCATTCACATTCTTCCTTAGTGTTCCGGTATTATAAACATAGAATGTTGTAATTCATCAATGGTTGTAGGCGAAAAAGAATTATGTCTTCCAAGCTTGGCCCCTGTTACTTGGATTTATTATAGATGTTGCCACACAAAACTAGGATTCTATCAAGTATTCAAGTTGAATTTTCATGATGGAAAACGTTTAAAGAGTATTGCTAGGTGGAGGAATATGGCAGAGGCCCTTGTTAAGGTCATCATGTTATGCTATATGCTATTATACTTTTTAAGGTCATGAACTTTATCAATTTCCAAAGTCCAATTTCAACTAGAGATTGGAACTGAAATCTTTTAGTTACTTGCAAAACTAATAACTCTAATGCTTAAAATATAGATCTCTGCACTTTTTGTAGTAAGTGTGAGTGATGTTATTATCAACTGGTACAAGTCACCTATTCCTACAAGTGAAAATTGAATCCAAAATCACACCATCTGAATCCAAAATCACACCATCCAAATCCAAAATCACTTCTCATGCTCAATACATTTAACCAACCTTCAAAGCATGATTTAGACTAACCAAATAGAAGTATACAACATACACTACGGCGACTGTTGTAGTGGCACAAGAGACAGCACCTAAAGAAGGATGATGACGGCGAAGAAGAGCGGTGGTCTCCGATAGCGATAGAGATTAGGACGCTGGCATGTCGAGGAAGTGCGATGGCATGAAAAGGATGCCGGTGGGATGACAAGGGGGCACAGTCAGACGAATCAGACAGCGACGGCAGAAGAGAAGAAAATCACTTAGTTACGATGGGGGGTGGGGAGGATGATGGTTTCGTTTTAAGTTAAATGATTCATTTTTTTCAAAACTCTGAAGCGAAGCAAACGATGACGTTTACTCTAAACTTTACTAACGGAATACAGCTGATAGAAATGTATTCCATCGGTAAACAAAACTTATCTATTCTTCCAAACATTCCCGCCTTCCTTACGAATGGAAATTGTCTTTCGTTGGAAACTTTTTCAAGATAATTTTCCCTTTATATTCACCGACGGATATATTTTTCATCATAAAATGAAATTTTTCTGACAATTTTATCGATAGAACATGATCTTTTGTCAGTAACTTTTCATTGCTAATTAATAATTTTCTTGTAGTGAAAGCAAAGAAACATTAGCTGCTAATAATTTTAGGGTTAACTCTAATGTAAAATAAAGTGTCATAATCTACTCTATACTACATGTAAGATTTAAAGTTTAACATTCTAAGCAATATTAATAGTATAGAATTCATATAAGAATATTTATGACACAATTAATTTAGCACCTTCAAACCCTAAAATTAGTGCTATAAAGAAAAGAGAGAAACATTAAACTTAATCCATATTCGTGTAATCTCTTCTTGTTAGTCAATCCCATCTTACAGAAAACTTTATCCACTGTCACCTTTAGTTTCCTCATCGTGTGGTGCATATTTGATGGATTTCTTTGCATTGTGTATATTTTTGATAGCTAATAAGACAGAAATTCCTGAAATAATTCGAAATTTTTTTGTAATGACTCAAACTGGATTTAATAAGAAGATCAATATTATGAGAAGTGACAATAGAACATAAACCAAATCTTTGAGACAATATTTTTTCGAGAATGAAATTTTGTTACAATTTTACGTTAGTACTCCACAGTAAAATGGGACAGTAAAATGCAAGCATATGAATATTTTGAACTTTCCTTGATCAAAGAAATCTTCCAATTAGTTTTTGGGGGAGGGTATATTAACTGTTAGTTACTTGATTAATTGCACACCTATTATTTTGAATGGTAGAAAACTCCTTCTGAAATGTTGTTTGGAAAGAGCCCCACATATACACATATAAGGGTCTTTGGGTCTGTATTTTGCTCATCATCATAGATGTGATTAGGATAAGTTTAGAGAAAGAAGTCATAAATGTAACTTTGATGGATACCTGCATGGCAAAAAGGGGTGGAAGCTTTATGATTTGGAGTTTAGGAAGCATATTGTCTCAAGAGATGCGGTCTTTATAAAAAATGAATTTCTATATTTTTTGTTAGTAATGCATCCCATCATGATGATAGTATTTTGTCCCGTTCGCATGATACACCATTGATGGTATTGTTGTTGCCTGCAATCAAATTTTAAAAAAACTAACTTCTATCAATACAAATTAATGTAGAAGTGGAAAGTAGAGATCGTTCCCACAAGGAATTTTAAAGATAAAGAATGAACGACTTCAAAACTAAATAAAGTGGGGGGGGGGGGGTGTCTAATTCACGAAAATTTTAGAAAAAGATGACAAAAATTGAAAATTAACAAAACTAATCAAATCTAGAAATTCGAATTATCCTTGCTTCCTTTGCATCTTTTTGATTCAATTTCATCTCTTAAGTGTTGAAAATCATCTGAGAACAATGAAGAAGCAAATCCATTAATTTTGAATAATAATTTCAACACGTTAAAGAGATTTATATATTAAAAAAAAGCACAAAATGACAACTTAGCAAATTCCTCTAAACCAAACCTTTGGTCGCCCTCGAGTAAACGTGCCAAACTACTACACTCTGTCAATTTATCCTTCATAAGATTAAGTGTACACAATCCGTTAACTTGGGCCAGTAAGACTTAGGTTGCGACTGTTGAGTCATTTAAACAGCATCTATTTTGGACTTAATTTTTGTTGATGTGTTGAAATTGGTATTCGAAATTGATGGAATTGCTTTATAATTGTGTACAGATGGTTTTCAACACTCTAAGGACGAAAAAGGATCAAAAAGAGGCAAAAGAAGGAAGGAAATCCGAAATCCCCAATTTGGCCGAAATTCAGAGATTAAGCGTGGTCACGCCTAAAGATGGAATCTGGAGCCTGCAGATATTTCAAAATTTGATTCCAATTAAAACACAATCTTTCAAGATCCTCTTGCCCTCTTTCCAAGAAATCCCCCACCGAAAATAGAAGTACACCTAATCTGGACAAAATCAAGAGAAGATAATGAGGAGATTCACATCAAATAGGAGGCTTGGGTGGTTGCCGTAGATAGATATCTATATGTATTAAGGTTAGAGGGAATCATCGTAGGTTTTTGGATTTTTGGTTGCTGCACCTTCTGTTCTTCTTGCTTTTACGTTTCTGCAGATTTTATTAGGATTTTTCATTTATTTTCATTAAAGATCAGGGATGGAGACATATTGCTTTTGTTATTTTCTTTGATTTCAATTCAATTATGAGTAGCTAATTTTCTCATCTTGGTTGAGGGAATCCATGTTACATGTTATTATGGTGAGATAGTTGGATATTTTTCATGTTGTTAATGAACATTGGATATTCTCAGATTTGTCTTTTCAATTGAATTCGTTGGTTTCTAGGTGTGCAACTAGAGATTAATTGGTTCAATCGTTAGGTTAACGAGATATGACGTTCAATTCCGGTAATCATAAGTAGCAATTAGGATTAACTTCTCTACGTTAGAGTCAGAAAATTCTAAGGAAATATCCGCTTGATTGATTGCATGTCGTACATGTTTATCACTTGTCATTGGTTCTTGATTCTTAATGCTATTATTC
>JANIJH010552145.1:0-15288 GCA_024520975.1 Erythroxylum areolatum
TTTTGTATATGAAGGAAGAAGGAGCAAGCAAGTAGACAAGAAAAGGTGGAAGAAGAAACCCACGAAAATGGAGAAGGAGGACATACGGATGGAAGAGAAGGAAAGCATTTAAAGTCACTTGTTTTTACTCTTCCTCAACTTAAAGAGTCGTAGGTGAAAGAATGGCATAAGACAAGAACATTAAATGAGAGGACACTTGTCATTTGATGGAGAAAAAGACAAAAACTCAATTAATACTATTTAATCAAAGAACCCTAATACAAATTAATCTTTAATCCATCTAATGCTAATGGCTCTATATCAACTCCAAAAAAAATCAAATATCCAATATTCCAGTGTTATTGGACAGAAATTTTCGGTACCAAAAACCAATCAGTCCGCCATTTGGCGATTTTTCCGGTCTGGAAATTCTCCCCGAAAATTTCCAGAAAAATTCCTGAAATTCTCTAAAAATGTAAAACACACATAAATCATTCCAATTTAATTTTTCAAACACAATTATTACATCAATCACACAAAATTATATTTAGACCCATATGCCGGGAAATATCAAAAATGCATGTACAATTATGTGCATGTGCAAAAATTACCATTCATATAATTATAAAGGCTAGATGATGCATGTTCATGCCGAGATATATTTACACTCGCCTAACCCGTCTCAAATGACCAAATTACCCTTCCCATCGATGATGGGATGTTACACAAATGAATTGTATAAGCAATTAAATGGTCAAAAAAGATGCATAAAGAAAAATTGCCAAAATGGAATAACCTCCCTCACACTTAAACATCATATTGTCCTCAATGTGAATAACAATCAAAACACCATGATGAATTGAAAAGTAAGAGGAAGGCTATTGAATAACAATACATTGGAAAAAGCACAATGAGAATCATATAAACAGTTGGCCATTAATTCTGTGAACAACAACAATGTAACTGAGTATCTGGCAGACTGAAAACTAAAACATGACTAGCTAAGAGAAAAAGAAGAAATGACTCAAGCTACTCTATAGGATGATCATCCCCACATCCAGATCGACCTACTCCAGATGTGCCAACACTGCTCAGGGGTCATCTTCATCAGATGGTAACTGGAAATGAAAATGCTCGACAAGCAATGCATCCATACGCTAGTGATACTACCTATCTCAGTCATATAAAGCCTCTCTCTCCTTCTGCCATGCTATCTCCTAGAAGAGAGTGTCTCAGAGATGGGAGAGATCCGCACACAGTCCGTTGACCTTACCAGTGAGGGTCTGTAAAGTAACGAGGTTAGGAGCATCCTGAGCTGGAGGAGCATCCTTAACTAGTGCTGTAGCTGTAGAGGTTGCACCAATATCATGAGCATGGGGGAACGTATGAGGTAGGTGAATGGTGGGTTACTTTAAGCAGGCATGCCTAAAGAGTGGGGTCGGATCAAAATTATTGCCAGTATCAAACTCCGAAACATTATGTACGTAGAAAATGTCAGAGAGGAAAGGTGATGGCATTGGTGAATTTGGCCGTGATGATGGAGTTATGAAGGGCAGAGGGGATAGCGTCAACTATATCGACCAGGCAACCAAGCATTAGGAGGTAGATGTGTAAGGCTTATTGTTTGGTGACATATGCAAGGTGAGTGGTCGGGACGATATTGTTACAAACTAAATAAAGCCAAGGACGAGCCATAGGTCAAAGATCAAATCGTTTGAGGTAAAGTTGATAATAGCGGGGCTGATGCCATTCGGTGCCCTCTTGACAAAGGGTGCAAATAACATCATCCGAAGGGTAGTTGTGGATGAGCTTATCATAATGGCAATGGAGGATGTTAGGAAGATTGAAATGGCGATGGATACTAGAAGTGGTGAATGCATTTGGTGCTTTAATACCGTAGAAATTAATTTCCATGGTATCATTGAATTTGGCATATTTGTAAAAATGGCAAACGAATTTATCATTGCCTTAAGCACAAGGTTTTACTAAGCTGTGAGTTAAGAAGCAACAAGTTGTTGCAGGAAGGGATTGTTAGGGGGAGTTAACAGAAAGGGTCGCTTTTTAATGAAAGGCCTAGTTTCTACTTTCTCATAAAGTTTGGCAAAAGTAAAACTATCTAAGGAATTAGAGTCACTAGGAGGGCTAGGAGGGGCAGGGAGTTTAACTCGAGGAATTGTCCTGTAGAAAATGCACACCGAAATAGAACTAAACAAACGAGTAAAGCAAACTAAAAATAACAACCTAAGCAACTAGCAAAAGCATAATCAATAGTTAACCTAAACAAAATGAGACTAAAGAGAAAATGGAAAGGAAAACAAGATAGACAACCTAGTCTACCCTAAACACTACAGAAACTAAGAAAAAGGGAGAGAAGAAACACTTACTAAAGATTTAAAGCTGCGTAGAGAGTCAGAAGGGAGAGGTTGTGTTAAGGCTTTGAAGGTGTGCCACAGCGAAAATAATGGTGGGGAAGGAAGGAGGGGGTCAGAAAGGTTAAAAGGGGTTTGGATGTGTGAAATGACAGAAAAGAATAGAGGGAATACGAAAGGTTAAGAGAAAATAGGGGTGGAATGGTAATTTCATTGGGTAAAATTTGCGCAGATTAAACCTTCGTCGCGGAGAACTTAACCTTAATCACAAAAATAGCAAAGTAACGACGTTTCGCCGTAACGACATGAAACTCACGTCGTGATGAAATTAAACCGAAAGGAACAGAGAAGAATAATGAAGAGTTCTCTGTGGCGACATGGAATGCACACCGCAGCGAAATTAACCCGAGAGGAACAGAAAGAAATAAGATATCTTTGTTGCAGTGAAGTAGACTTCATATCGCAGCGAAATTTACCTGAAGCAACATAACGCCGCAGTGAAAGTCACTCGAGAGCAATATGAAGGAATAAGGTAAGTTCACTGCAGCAACATGGAATCCACGTCACGATGAAGCTTGCTTAATAGGAATATCAAGCAAGACAGAAATAAATGTTCAACAAGAGAAACATGACTGACAAACAAATGACACAAGTTGGGTACTCAGTAACCTTAAAGATCATATACAAATTCATAAGACATCAGATGAGCTCAAGAAAATAAAGTGCAACACAATTAATCATATCAATTTCCTCAAACTTGAAAATATATCGCGCATTAGGTCGACAAGCACAAAAAAAATAAAACAAAAGATAGAAATAGTATGGGAATTATTGAATTGAAAAACTAATGATTGAACTAAAAGCTAAGCTAATTTCCTACTGAATGGTTTCTCACCCACACTTTTTCAACAAACTAATGCACCCGACAATGTCATAATCAGTCAAAGAGCAAGAGTCAGTAAATAAGTGAAGGAAAGAAACAACCTGATGATTATGGAAGTTTTTAGTTCTCACCATAGAGCTTTAATAGGTGGCCATTCACCTTGAGTTTGGCTCCGTTCTCTTCATGTAAAAGCTTTACCATACCAAAATTGTGCACCTTAGTGACTAAGTATGGCCCATCCCAACAAATGTTGAACTTTCCATGCTTAAAAGTGAAACAAGCCTTGAATAACAAAACTTTATCTCCTTCCTTGAAGCTCTTCCTCTGGAGAACCTTATCGTGCATCAACTTTGTTCTCTCCTTGTAGAGGCGAGAATTCTCGTACACTTCTAGCCTCAACTCCTCTACTTCTTGCAATTGTAGCTTCCTCTCCATACCAAAAGATTCGAAGTCCATGTTGCACCGCTCGACCGCCCAATATGCTTTATGCTCTAACTCTACCGACAAATGACAAGCTTTGCCATAGATTAAACGGTAAGGGTACATGCCTATTGGTGGCTTGTAGGCAATCCGATAGGCCCACAGTGCTTCTTCTAGATGTAGGCTCTAGTCTTTCTTTGATGGCTTTACTATCTTTTCCAAGATGTGCTTCACCTCTCTATTTGATATTTCAATTTGACCATTGGTTTGTAGGTGGTATGTAGTGGAGACTTTATGGGTGACTCCAAATTTGAAAAATAGGTTATCAACAACCCTATTACAAGAGTTTGTTCCTCTATCACCAACCACAACCTTAGGAACCCCAAACAGATAAAAAATGTTGACGTTGGACCCTAAAATTTTTTTTCTTTAAGTTAAGCATGATTTAAAATAATTTTGAGGCTTTGATAGATTTAATTTTTGGACTTATAATTATGTCAAATTTAGTGGGATTCATTCAATGAGTAAGTAGAATTAAAGTGTTAATGTAATAAGGATGTTCAAGGACATTTTTGGGAAATCTCTTAAGCATAAAAGAACATAAGCTTATAAGGAAGAGTAAGATGGACTTTTTGAGCTCATTAAGGGTAGAAAGGGAAAAAAAAACCTGTTGTCTTGCATGTTAAAAAGAGAAAAACGTGAATTGAGGAGAGAAAAGGGTGAAATACGAAATTAAGAGAGAAGAAGAGAGGTTTTGATAAAAGAAGAAAAAAAGAGAAATCAAGTTTATTAAGGTAGGTTAACCATAGTTTTTAAAATTTTATTGTAGTGATTGTTGTGAATTATTTGTTTAGGGTTGTTTGTGAGTGGACTTGAAGTCCAAAATTTGTAGTTGAGAAATTGATGTGAGTATAAAGGTGTTTGAAATTTTGTAAGCCTTTTTGAAATTTGGTAATCTTAGAAAAGCAGTTGTTATGCAGCCAAAATTTTTAATAAAAAGATTTTTAAAAAAATCCCACTACTTTCCACGCTTTTAACTTTTAAAATATAAAAGGTTTTTAATAGCTAAACAGCTTGGCTTTGCGAGAACCTTTCGGTTGAGTTAGATATCGATTGGAGGGCTACTGTGGTGTCACCTAGAGGGCAGCACTTGGATTCCAGAAGGGGAACTCTAGGATGAGTCCTTTCATATGAAGACTTTACTCAAGAGAATAAAGAAAAAGATAAAGAGAAACTCAAGTAACCAAACCCAAGAATTGATTCATTAATAAGAAAAGGTAGATTTATGACTTGCAAATTATGTTTCTAAAAATAAACATAATATGGTAAAATATCTTTTCAAGTCAAATTCAAATATTAGGCAATTTACTTTACCACAAAATCCTGTACAAGTTAGATACACAGTCGATGTTATTTTCATATTTATATCTAATGTTTTTATCTAACTTTTTACATTGAATATTTTATACGTTACATCTCCAAATGGAGTCACAAGATATCAATTTATGTTAATTCGTAAACTTTTTGAATTTATTTAAGGCATAGGCTACAATTCTCAAATTATAGCAATTGAACATAGCAGCTTCTCCATGTATGTGGAGTAATTAGTATTGTAGTTTCTAGTATTTTATGTTCTTCTAATATATATAATTTTGATCAGGTTTCAAAATCTTCAAGTTAGTGCTCATATTATTATGAAAAGTTTAAGATACATAGCAAGAAATAATTTAATACTAATAAGAGGCCAAATTTACAATGAACTGCAATTTGTATTTAAAACATGAAGTAGTGTTCAGCATACTTGAGAATTAAGAAGACACCAATTCATATTACTCAATAAAGTAATAAAACTTCTAAACATGGTATAAGATTAGCTTCATTTATTGGAAAACAAAAAAAGTCAACAACATATACTCTTAGTTATAGTCAACCTTAACTACATTGTTTAGTCTTTTAGGGGTCCAAAAAATAAAGAAAATAAAAATATTTAAGCAAAGGATCCTTAACAAATTAGCTTCTCGAAGGACAAAGCATGGAAGGCATGGGATTCAAAAGTCTCATACTAAACATTAATTTTCTAGTGATTTGTTTTTGAAACATGCCATGACTTCAACGTTAAGTACTTTTGAAATAGTTTGTTGAGCTTTTGACTTTATATTAGCTTATGTTAGCCATTGTGTGAACTATTTTCAAACATAACATGCTTTAGTTTAAAGCTACCGATATTAAATTATATATGTTAAAATTCTTTGTTTCCTTTATTTTTGATGAAATTATTCAACTTCGTACGTACTCTTCCAATAGGTCAAACTTAGTTAATGTCTATAATTAGAATGATGAGTTTGGTCTATATGCAAATATGTTAATATTTATGTCTATATTTATGATATGTGTTTATTTTATGCTTAGCTTGTGCCATACGTAGTGTATTGTCTAAGAATCAATATTATGTTGATATAGGGCCCCATAATTAACATATATTAAACATATGTTATAGTGGAGCTCTTAAAAATTTATAAAGAAGTTTAAAAATAATAATAAAAGGTATAAATATAAAGGAGATATCATTCCAAATCGTCCTTTTCATCATTTCGATCACGTATTCTTTAATTTAATAGTACTAATATTGGGTTTTTGTTTGGATAATATTAATATGATGAATATCCAACTAAGAACCAAAGCAAATAAAAGCTATACCACATGCTTCTTCCATTTGGTGCTTTTACTCTCACAATTTCAGCACTTAATTGGTAATTCTTTAGATGTTTTGTAATAGTCATAACAAGAAGTTAGGAATTATAACTATTGAAAAAAATCATACCCTTTTATTTTATTTTTCCATTGAAATTTTCATATCTTATAACTCTTTCATAATCAAATATATTTGAAACATTTTTTTAACAACATCAATATCATTTCCACTTTATCTTTATTAAATCTTATCAAAGCTTATAGATAGAAAAAAAATCAAATACTAAATCTGAATGGATAACTATTTACAAGAATGATGAAGACCTCCTTCAAAAATATTTCCAACACTAACATGCAACAAAAGTAGAATGACTCATTAGAATATACACCATACATGTTAGTTTTAGTCTACTTATATAATAGGAATCATATAATTGACAAATTCAATAATTTTGTTATTCATTTAAAAGTTAAGATACTAATTTTAGAAAAACTAAAAATAAGAGCTCCAAGATTTTCCTTATTCCTTATAGTTAGTTAAATTTTTAATTTTAAAATTTCAATATAATAAAATAAAATAACATCAAACTTAACGGTGACAACTAAAATAAATAAATATTTTAAATTTTGTTTAAATTTATATCTAGGCAAACGTAACATCTCATTACCCATGTTAAGGCTAGAATTGTGAATTATGAGAAAGTATTGAGAAAACAGGAAAATGCACGTCATGCATAACCTAAACATGACATGCACATTTTTGCTCATTCATATGATTATACATGCATTCATTGACATTTTCCAAGTATAAATGAGTTATTAAATGCGATTAAAATGTGATTTAGCAATTTTGGTATGTTTAGGGTATTTTGGAATTTTTGGTGAATTTTGAGAAAAATATTGATTTATGGGCCGATTATATAGTGACACATGGAAATAATATATATATGACAAATGGTTGGATTGTATCTGTGGTGATAAGTGGATGATTGGGTTTAGTGACTCATGTAATACATGCAAATACCCACAAAGCTGGTTCTGAGTAAAGAATTACTATAGCTTTTGATATTCACCGAAAGCATTCATAACTTTTGATATTCACCGAAAGCATTCAGCAGAGAACTTTGTCTTTGTTCTTTGTCCATCACCGAATATTGAATTGTTATTCTTGTTAGGCATGATTGAGTTATTCTTACTGCTGGGAAGAATAGCTAAACCAAGTAAGTAGTTCTAATGGTATTTTTATAGTGTAACTATATACATGCATGCATGGGTTTGAGAATTGTGGTTACAGTGATGAATAATTTAGATGATGGATTTGATAATTAGGAATTGTTTAACACTATATTGAATGGATTCTGGATTGAGATATATAAAATTTTATGTAAATTGATGAAGAAATATATATCTCTGTTATGGTTTAGAAGATTACATATAAGGTTGACGTAATGTTCATGCGTGAAAATTTATGAAGTGTTAACAAAGGTGAATTTGAATGAGTTTAGAATTAAGGGATATTTCTAACTCTTTGAGTTCTGTGAATGATTATGATGATGTGTTAGTGTTGGAATTGAATATGAGATTACTGGGTGTTGTGTATTTTGAAAAGAAAATGCAAAAAATGAAACAAATATAGTAAGAATGAAAATACATTAAGGAGAGAAACTTGAACATGATTTCACGTGCATGCATCAGTTTTTAGTGTTTAAATATAGATTTGATTTGTTTGATTTGTGATTAGCTGAAATGGAAGTGGAAGAATTAGTTTAAGTGTGATATGTGTTCATTGAATAAGATGAAGTGAGAAATCTGGAGAAAAATGGAAGAGAGGAAAAAAATTGCAATTCCTGGGAAAATAGGCCATTGGAAAGTTGGGTATTGAAAGTCACCCTCGTGATTACGCACGATGGTAATATTGTTCGTTATGTTGGAAGTCACCCTCGTGCTTATGCACAACAATGACATTGAAGGGTTGACTCACTCTAAACATCTTTGGTTCTTTAGGCCATAACTTTGTGATCTGACCTCCAAATGACTTGATTCTTGAATCAATAGATTTGTAATACATTGCTCCTCATTTCCATTAAAAATCTTAGCCATGTGAAATCATTTAGAAAAGATATAGTGAAAAAATTGGACAATTCTGATTGAGGGTGTTCTCAAATAGTCCAACATTTTTGTCCTTATTTGTGACACCCATGACTCTTCTCTATCACACCCTCACCTATGAGTCACTCACACCTATGAGTTTTCTCCCTCATGCTTGTGAGTGTTGATGGCTGGACGATGTTTAATTGTCACATCATGGCAAAGTATTCTCTGATAGTATATGCACCCGAGAGCAAATTACAAACTGAATAGTCCTGTTTCTTTTGACCATAACTTCTTCTTAGACATCAAAACGGGACAATATTTGATTTGGAGTAAACTAGAGACACAGGGCAACAAATCATCTGAAGAAGTAGAATTGTAATTCATTCTCTAAGATGTTCAATTTCTGGATGGAAGTTGAGTATAGTATGTTGTTTTAAAATGAGAACAGTTTGAAAATATTTAGAGTATAACTTCCAGGTTACTGAAATAGATTAAATGATTTTGGTGTCATTAGAAACTTGAGACATTGTAGAATAACTTTATAGAAGGAAGTATTGCCTAATTTTGTTATTTTCCTTATCAGATTAATTATGCAAAGTTAACTCCTTATGTATGTTAGAAAAATCTGAAGTGGTCAATTAGGTTATGAAATTGATTTCACATTGTTTAATTTTGGCCCAAATTATAAGTACAAGTGGTATTAATGAGGATTTTGATGTCTGAATGATTTAATGATGAGGATCATAATAAGATACCCGAAAGGAATACTTATACATTTATGCAAAAGTGTGATATTTGTAAATGTGTTTTGTATGATATAGAGGGGCACATTGGACTCCACTCAGACATTGCCGAACTATCCAAGAAATAGCATATTGGAGCGTACTGTGAGTCAACCTAGATGATTTTCCTAGGACTGATTGAATTTTTTTGAGTTCCAATTATGAACTGTTTGTGATTTGTTATGAATTCCAACTTTAAGTCTGAGGAGTTTAATATTTGGTATGCATTGGAAGTGCTCTGAATTATTGTGAAATTCTGAATGATATTTGTATTCTCAACTAAAGTTGAATGTTGGACTTAGGTCCGATGATTATGAGGTTCTGACTTTTCATCATATGTGATAGTCATATATGGCATGATGCATTTCATAAAATGCATGCTTAGATAAAGGCATTGTGACTGAAGTAGCCAGTATAAAAGCACTTACACTTAGAGCGTTGCTCTTGATTTCTGATTCTGCACGTAGAGCTATACTCCGTGATTAGAATGGCCTCAATTTAAATTGAACAATTGTTGAAGGATGGGAGCACAGACAGGAGGTTAGAGGTAAAAGGCAGGATGAATCTCAGGTTGATTCTAGCAGAAGCTTCAAAAAGTGTCCAAACATATCGTATCGATTCCAGTCTAGATCGAGACAATCTAAATTCCAATCAAGAGGTGGATTTGTTTGATCTAGGAGAGGTAGAGGACAAATTTCCTCTAACCAATCCCAATAGCTGCCTGAGTGTGAGCACTATGATAAAAACCATGGTAGTGAATGTTGGTGGGAAACTGGAGCTTGTTTCTGTTGTGGCTCATTAGAACATCAAATCAAAGATTGTCCTGAGATATTAGGATTACAGTCTGGAGCTAGAGGAGGAACAATGACTGAGAAAATGGTTCAGTAGAGTAGAGCTGGCAGGTCTGCACAGAGAGGCTGAGGTAGAGGTAGAACTCAGTCAACAGGGCCCAATGTCAGGACCGAGGTGCAGAGTAACCAACCGCTATCTCAGGCCATGGTCTATGCCATCACTAGATAGGAAGCAAAGAACTCCCCAAATGTGATAACAGGTGTGTTGAATGTTTTTCAATTTAAAGCATATGCATTGGTAGATCCAAGATCTACAAACTCATTCATCACATTGCATCTAACATCTAGATTGCATTGGGAGAGAGAGATATTGAAATGTGGGTTAGAAGTGAGTACTCCAGTGGGTAGTACAACAGTGGTCGGTGAGGTTTGTAAAAGTTGTATAGTTCGGATTGATCAGGCATAGTTAGAAGCTGATCTAATTGTATTGCAGTTAAAGGAAATAGATGTAATTCTTGTCATGGATTGGCTTACAGCTCATTGGGCTATAATGAATTGTTACACTAAGGAAGTGGTTCTTGAATCTCCCAATCAGCCGAGAGTGGTGTTTTGAGGAGTTAGTTAGGCAATCCCCACTCGACTAATTACTCAGGCGATCCCCACTCGTCTAATTTCATTTATGAGTTGCTGAAACTGATCCAAGGTGGATGTGAGGCTTATCTGGCCCACATAGTTAACACTCAGAATGAACAAACCATTCAGGATATTCCAATTGTTAGGGATTTCTTGGATGTGTTTCCAGCAAAATTACCAGGTTTACCCCCAGAAAGGGAGACGGAGTTCACTATAGACCTTGTTCCAGGTACTGCTCCTATATCAATACCTCCATATAGGATGGCACCTGTAGAACTGAAAGAATTGAAAACCCAGTTACAAGAGTTGTTCGATAAGGGTTTCATCAGGCCTAGTGTGTCACCTTGGGGAGCTCCGGTATTGTTTGTAAAGAAGAAGGATGGAACTCTGAGATTGTGTATTGATTACCAGCAGTTGAATCGGATTACAGTGAAGAATAAATACCCATTTTAGAGGATTGATGATTTATTAGATCAGTTACAGGGAGCTCAGGTATTCACAAAGTTAGACATGAGATAGGAATATTATCAGTTGAAAATAGCTGAGGTTGATGTTCCCAAGAGTCCATTTAGAATAAGATATGGGCACTTCGAGTTTTTGTTAATGCCATTTGGATTGACTAATGCCCCGGTAGCTTTTATGGATTTGATGAATAAGGTATTTCATCCTAATGTAGATCACTTTGTAATTGTCTTTATTGATGACATTTTGGTGTACTCGAAGTGTAGAGAAGATCATACTGCACATTTGAGATTGATTCTATAGATAATGAGGGAGAAATAGTTATATGTCAAGTTTAATAAGTGCGAATTTTGTCTTGATCAAGTAGTATTTCTGGGTCACATCGTGTCTGGACAGGGCATTCAGGTTGACCTAAAGACAGTGGAAGTAGTGATGAAGTGGGAGGCTCCAAGGAACGAGTTTGAGATCCAGAGTTTCCTTGGATTAGTTGGTTATTATAGAAGGTTTGTCGAGAGGTTTTCACTAATCTCAGCCCCTTTCATAAAACTTCTGAGAAAGACTGTGCCTTTTAGATGGAATGATGATTGTCAAAGGAGTTTTGAGGAGCTTAAGCATCAGTTAACTACAGCACCGGTGTTAGCTATTCCATCTGGCTCTTAAAGTTATGTTGTGTACAGTGACGCTTCACATCATCCTGGCAAAGCTAAGGTGGTGGCTGATGCATTAAGTCGGAAGTCTAATAGTAGTGTGGCTCAAGTACAGTTATCAAGGTTACCTAGCTTAGTTCAGTTAAGAGCACTGAATGCTGATTTGAAGTTGGAGCAAAATGATACATTGACAGCTACTTTGAAGTTGAGACCTGTGTTGCTTGAAAGAATCAAAGAGGCTCAGAGCAGAGATCTAGAATTAGTAAAGTTAATTGAAAAGTTGAAAGTGAATTTGGATTCTGATTTTGAAGTGAGAAATGATACATTATGGTTAAAGAAAAGATTATGTGTGCCTGATGTTGATAATTTGAGGAGGGAGATCTTGGGGGAAGCACATGTAGCAGCTTATGCTATGCATCCTAGTACCACCAAGATGTATAACACGCTAAAACAACATTACTAATAGCCTGGTATAAAGAAGCAAGTAGTAGGTTTGTTTCTAAGTGTATAACTTGCCAACAAGTTAAGGATGAGCACCAGGCTCTAGTTGGAAAATTACATTCGTTACCTATTCTGGAGTAGAAATCGGAGTGAATCATATTGGATTTCATTGTGGGATTGCCAAGGACTCCAAGGCAACATGATGCCATTTGGGTCATTGCTGATAGACTGACCAAGTCGGCTCATTTCTTTCCAGTGAGAGAAAATTATTAATTAGATCAGTTAACTCGGCGATATGTAAATGAAGTTGTGAGATTACACGGGGTTCCAATGTCTATTGTATCGGACAGGGATCCTAGATTTACCTCGAGATTTTAGGGTAGTTTACAGGCAGCTTTTGTAGAAAACTGAATTACAACACAGCATTTCATCCTCAGACAGATGGTCAGAGTGAGAGAACGATTAAGAATGTTGAGGATATGCTTAGAGATTATGTTTTGGAGTTCTAAGAAGCCTAGGATCAATATATGGCTTTGATTGAATTTGCTTATAATAATCAGTATCACAATAGTATCAGTATGGCTCCTTAGGAGGTTTTGTACGACAGGAAGTGTCGTTCACCTTTATATTGGGATGAAGAGGGTCTAAGAACTGTCAAAGGCCTAGAATTGACTCAGGATACTGTTGACAAGGTGAAATTGATTCATAGCAGAATTCAAAATAGCGCAAGAAAGACAAAAGAGCTACGTAGGTCAACACAGACAAGATATGGAGTATCAAGTGGGAAAGAAAGTATTTCTGAGAGTATCACCTTGGCGAGGTGTGTTGAGATTCGGTAAGAAGGGTAAATTAAGTCCGATGCATATCAGTCCATATGAGATAACTGAAAGAATTGGACCATTGACTTATAAGTTAGCCTTACCTTCAGAAATGGCTCAGATCCAACTCATGTGATATCGACTCAGGAGATTGAAGTCTCTAGTAATCTAAGCTACGTTGAAGAACCAGTTAAGATAATTGGCTATTAGAGTAAACAATTGAGGAGCCAAGTGATACCAATGGTGAAAGTCCTTTAGAAGAATCATTCGAGTGAGGAAGCCACATAGGAAATAGAGGAGCATATGAGGAATTAGTACCCCTACCTATTTGACCATTCAGGTAAGAATTTCAAGGACGAAATTTTTGTTAGGAGGGGAGAATTGTAACATTCCATTACCTATATTAAGTCTAGAATTGTGAATTATGAGAAAGTATTGAGAAATTAGGAAAATACGCATCATGCATAAGCTAAATATGACATGCACATTCATATGATTGTATATGCATTCATTGACATTTTTCAGGTCTAATTGAGTTATTAAATGCGATTAAAATGTGATTTGGCAATTTTGGTATGCTTAGGGTATTTTGAAATTTTTGGTGACTTTTGAGAAAAATATTGATTTATGGGCCAATCATATAGTGACACATGGCAATAATATATATGTGACAAATGGTTGGTTTCTATTGTGACAAATAGCTTGTATCTATGGTGATAAGTGGATGATTGGGTTTAATGATAGATGTAATACATACAAATACCCACAAAGTTAGTTCTAAGTAAAGAATTACTATAGCTTTTGATATTCATTGAAAGCATTCAGGAGAAAACTTTGTCGTTGTTCCTTGTCCATCATCGAATATTGAATTGTTATTCTTGTTGGGTGTGATTGAGTTATTGTTACTGCTGGGAAGAATAGTTGAACCAAGTAAGTAGTTCTAATGGTATTTTTACGGTGTAATAATATACATGCATGCATGGGTTTGAGAATTGCGGTTACGGTGATGAATAATTTAGATAATGGATTTGAGAATTAGGAATTGTTTATCACTATATTAAATGGATTCTGGATTGAAATATATACAAATTTATGTAAGTTGATGAAGAAATATATGTCTCTGTTATGGTTGAGAAGATTACGTATATGGTTAATGTACTGTTCATGCGTGAAAATATATGAAGTGTTAACAGAGGTGAATTCGAATGAGTTTAGAATTAAGGGATATTTCTAACTCTTTGAGTTCTGTGAATGATTAGGATGATGTGTTAGTGTTGGAATTGAATATGAGATTACTGGGTGTTGTGTAATTTGAAAAGAAAATGCAGAAAACGAAACAAATGTAGTAAGAATGAAAATACAGTAGAGAGAGAAAGTTGAACATGATTTCATGTGCATGCATCGTTTTTTATTGTTTAAATATAGATTTGATTTGTTTGAGTTGTGATGAGCTGAAATAGAAGTAGAAGAATTGGTTTAAGTGTGATATGTGTTCATTGAATAAGATGAAGTAAGAAATCTGGAAAAAAATGGAAGAGAGGAAGAAAATTGCGATTTCTGGGAAAATAGGCTGTTAGAAAAGTTGGGTATTGAAAGTCACCCTCATGCTTATACATGATAGTGACATTGCTGGGTATGTTGAATGTCACCCTCGTGCTTATGCATGACAGTGACATTGCTGGTTATGTTGGAAGTTACCCTTGTGCTTATGCTCGACAGTGACTTTGAAGGGTTGACTCACCCTAAACACCTTTGCTTCTTTTGGCCATAACTTTGTCATCCGACCTCTAAATGACTTGATTCTTGAACCAACAGATTCATAAGACATTGCTCTTCATTGCACCAGAAATCTTGTCCATCTAAAATGTTGGGACCAGAGCTCGAAAACTGGATCCCAACCGAAAAACGGAAACGAAAAACGAAAAGCGAAATACTAAAATCAAACAAACGGATCGGCAAATCGGAGAACAAAATGCGGAAACAAACGAAAGCGGAAACATAAACGGAAACGGAATGAAATCAAAACGAATCGAAAGCAAAAGTAGCGAAGCAAATTGAAAGCAAAAGTAGGGAAGCGAATCGAATACTAATCGAATTTAATCGGAAACCCGAAATTGGGCCAAAACAAACTACGAAACACAAACAAATCGGATCGAATGACAAAACGGATCTCAAAACCAAATTGGGCCAAAACAAATGCCAATGAACGGACGAAATCCAAAAGTGAACGAATCGAAGCAAATCAAACAATCGAATCGGAAGCGGAACAAAAACTTAA
>JANIJH010552183.1:0-15283 GCA_024520975.1 Erythroxylum areolatum
TGGTGAGTTATGGGTCTTCTATGCTTATGTGTGCTTGTGTGGTCCGAATGTTGGGCCTCGGCGACGGGGTCCAACATCAATTCCCTGAACCTATATCACATTATCTTGCCCATATTAGTAAGCTCATTAAGTCCAACATATATTAATCTAATGAGACTCCAAAATTAATTTAATTATGCTTATATATGGAGAAAAAAATTCAGGGGCGAACATTTCTCCCCCTCATAAAAGAATTTCGTCCTTAAAATTATTACCTGAGTCATTGAAGAGTTATGGATACTTCTCCCTCATGGCTTCCAAGGGCTCCCACGTGGCCTCTTCTACAGAATGGTTTCTCCATAGGACTTTTACTATTTGAACTATCTTGTTCCTGAGGACCTTTTCCTTAGTGTCCAAGACCTCCACTAGAATCTCTTTATAACTCAGATCATCTTTTAACTGAACCTCAGTGGTCTGAATGATGTGAGAAGGGTCCGATCTATACCTCCTCAACATGGACACATGAAAGACGTTATGTATCTGTGACAATTCCGGTGGCAGCGCCAACCTATAGGCTAGCGGTCCTATCCTCTCAAGAATTCATAGGGACCCATATATCTCGGACTCAACTTGCCCTTCTTGCCAAACCTCATGACCCTTTCCAAGGAGACGTCTTAAGAAAGACCTTCTCACCAACTTCATACTCCATCTCCTTTCGGTGTGCATCAGCATAACTTTTCATTCTATCTTAGGCCGCCTTAAGCCTTTGCTTAACTAACTTGACCTTGTCAACTGTCATCTGAATCAACTCTGGTTCTATTATTTTCCTTTCTCCTTCTTCATCCCAACATATTGGAGTTCTACTTCTCCTTCCATACACTGCTTCACAGGGAGCCATCTGAATGCTCGAATGGTATGAATTATTATAAGCAAATTCGACCAATGGCAAATGTTCATCCCAAACTCCTTTGAAATCTATCACATATGCCCTAAGCATTCCCTCAAATGTCCGAATGGTCCTTTCAGATTGACCATCTGTCTGGGGGTAAAAAGCTGTGCTAAAATTCATCTTGATCCCCAGAGCCTCTAGTAAGCTTCCCTAGAATCTCGAAGTAAACCGAGGATCTCTATTAGAAACTATAGACTCTGGAATCCCATGCAATCTCATTGATATACTTCTTTACTAGTACATGTAGAGAATCAGTTTGTTTAATTGCCAGAAAATGGGCTGACTTCGTCAACTGATCAACAATAACCCATATGGCATCATGCTTCCTACTAGTCTTAGGCAAACCCATCAGAAAATCTATGGTCACTCTTTGCCACTTCCACTCAGGAATGGACAATGGCATTAACTTGCCTAAAGGTGCCTAGTGTTCAACCTTGACTTACTGACACATTAGACACTTACTTGCATACTCTGCTACATCCCTCTTCATGCCTTTCCACTAGAAATGCTCTCTCAGATATCTGTACATCCTGGTGCTACCTGGGTGCATGGCATAAGGCGTAATGTGTGCCTCGTCTAGTATTTCATCCTTTACTTCCTTAACATTTGGGATACAAGTCTGTTTCATACAACCATGAGTCTATCATCCCTCACTACCACTTCAGATTTCCTGCCATTTTGAATTTCTTCTTGGAGTTTACTCAATTCTGCATCCTGTGCTTGTAACTCCCTAACCTTCTCTCTGAGTATCGGTCTCACTCTGAAATTAGCAAGAATACGATTTGGCTTCTCCTGTTTCAAGCTTATCCTAAGCTTAGCCGTCTCTTCCAATAACGGTAGATAAACTGTTTGAACATGAGCTATAGAGGATTTCCTACTTAAGGCATCCGCTACCACATTCGCCTTTCCTAGATGGTACTCAATCAACAGGTCGTAATCCTTGAGCAACTCTAACCACCTTCTCTGTCTCAAATTCAATTCCGTTTGGCTTAACAAATACTTAAGACTTTTATGATCTGTAAAAATCTTCGTTTGAACTTCATATAGATAGTGTCTCCAAATCTTCAAGACAAAAATCACTGCTGCCAATTCCAAATCATAGGTCGGATAATTCAACTCATAAGGCTTCAGTTGCCGTGAAGCATAAGCTATCACCTTTTTTCCCTGCATCAATACACAACCCAGACCCTTTCTTGAGGCAACACTGTACACTGTATAACCCTCATCTCCAGTCAGCAAAATCAAAACTAGAGCACTTATTAATCTGTACTTGAGCTCCTCAAAGCTTTTATGACATTCCTCACTCTAGATAAATTTATGATTCTTCCTCAATAACTTTGTCATCGAAGCTGCTTTCATAGAAAATCCCTCAATGAATCTCCTATAACATCCTGCCAAACTTAGGAAACTCCTCACCTTTGTCACTGTCTTGGGTGCACGCCAATTTACCACAGCTTCGACCTTCCTCGGATCAACATATACCCCATCTTTCGAAATAACATGCCCAAGGAATATCACCTTATGAAGCCAAAACTCACACTTGCTAAACTTAGCATAAAGTTCCCTCTTCCTCAAGGTCTGCAACACAATCCTGAGATGCTCCTCATGTTCCCCTTCACTCTTGGAATACACCAGAATGTCATCAATAAACACTATGACAAACTGATCCAGATATTTCTTGAAGACCCTATTCATAAGATTCATAAAAGCAGTTGGAGCATTGATCAAACAAAATGGCATGACTAGGAACTTGTAATGCCCATAACGAGTCCTAAAGGCTGTTTTGCTTACATCAGACTCCTTGATTATGAGTTGATGATAGCCTGACCTGAGGTCAATCTTGAAAAAGGCCCTTGCTCCCTACAGCTGGTCAAACAGATTATCGATTCTTGGCAGAGGGTACTTGTTCTTAAAGGTCACCTTGTTGAGTCTCCGATAATCAATACACATCCGCTATGTTCCATCCTTCTTCTTAACAAATGAAACTGGCACTCCCCAAGGTGACAAACTCGGTCTTATGTACCCCTTCCTCAGTAGTTCCTCCAACTGTTCCTTAAGCTCCTTCAGCTCAGTTGGAGCCATTCTATAAGGTGGTATAGAAATGGGTGCGATTCTGGGAATCAAGTCGATGGCAAACTCGATTTCCCTCACTAGTAGCAAACCAGGTAAGTCCTCTGAAAACACGTCTGGAAATTCCCTCACAATAGTAAAATCCTCTAACTTCCCTTCATTCACATCAATGTTCACAACATATGCCAAGAAGGCTTCACATCCCTTTCCCATCATCCTGTCAACTAGTAAGGCTGAAATAATTCTTAGTGATTTAGTTTTCTTGTCCCCTTTGAAAATCTCCTTCTCACCGTTGCCTAGATCAAATTCCACCTCCTGAAGGCTACAATCTAACTTCGCATGATTTTTTTCCATGACATCCATTCCAAGTATAACATCTAAACCTTTTAGGTCTAGAGGTAGTAAATCCACTACTAGTCTAGCACCATCTATGAAGAGCTCACATTTTCTATACGCTTAACTTATTATCACATTCCTTCCTAGAGGAGTACTAACAATTAAAGGATGACCCAAAGGCCTTAAATCAACATCATGTAATGTCATGCTTGCATAAACAAATGAATGCGTGGAGCCACAATCAATCAACACATATACTACAGAATTGAATAAGTGAGCCATACCTGTGACAACTTCAGGTGCAGCTGTAGCTTCCTTTCTGGTCATGACAAACACCCTTGCCTGAACCTGAGCCTGAGCCTAACCCCTTGGCCTTCCTGGAGGAATGACCTTCTTTGCAACTCCAAAACTGCCCTCCTAAGTGACTGGCCTAGTCCCCACTGTTTCTCCTCTCTCGGGGGCTTGCAACTACGACCCCTTTTGTTTTGTTGCATGGGGACAATCCCCAATCATGTGTCCCTTCTCTCCGCATTGGAAGCATGCTCCAAGTAACCTAAAACACTCTCCTTTGTGAAGCTTCTCACAATGCTCACATTGAGGGTTTGTGTATCTGCTCCTCCCCATCCTTCCTGTGTCTCTCACACTTGAGGCTTGCCCTCTGGCTACTCTTGCCTGCTTGTTCTTGGCAGGGCTACTGCTTCCCACTTCTCTCTAAGTACAGTAACCCTTTGTACTTCTCTTAGGCATTGGAGCACTCATTCCCTTCCTAGAAGACTGCTCCCTATTCTTCATCTTCCTACTCACTTCACTCTTTATATTCTCCAGTTTCTCAGCCTGGATTGCAGCATTTACCAGTTGCTGGTAGTCATAGAAGTTATGGATCAAGACTTTCTCCTTGATCCCCAACTGCAGTCATCCCTCAATCTTGCAGCACTTATCCTCGTCATTAACAATAATGTTGGCCGCATATTGTAACAGTTGGGTGAACCGTAGCTCATACTCACTCACACTTATGTGCCTCTATGTGAGGTTTAGGAAGTCCCTGGCCTTCTCTTGGATATAGACCCTCGAGAAGTACTTCCTCCTGAAAGCTTCTAAAAAGTCTCTCAGTGACAACACCGGAAGTATATCTTGACTATCGGGTACTAATTTCCACTAATGAAGTGTGTCCCCTTGCAGCAAGCTAACTGCATAATCCAGCTTCTCCTCATTAAAGCACTTCATCTGAATCAGAACCCTCTCGGTCCTCTTCAACCAGGCTTCAGCCTCTTCTAGATTTATAGTTCCATTAAAATCTACAGCTCCATACTTGCGGAGCTTGTCATACTGTCCACTTCTATCTACTGAAGCTAGCACCGAAACTTATGACCCTTGGCCCATGGCATACGTGAAAGCCTGAGCAAAGGCTTGAAAGAACTGCGGGTCCATAGTCGGCATAGGAGGAGGAGGCGGTGGAGGCACCTCATGTTGCACGCTAGGTGCCTCAGGATCTAGAGCAGGCTATGTCCCCGCATCTTGCGGGACATAGGATTCATCCGTGCTCCCTTGGTGAGAGCTAGATCGAGTCACAGCTCCTCGAGTTCTCTTTCGAGGCGGCATAATCACTCCTTCAATTTAAAACATTTAAAACTTTGTTTCATGTAAGACAACTTCAAATCATGTAAAACAATTTAAATCATAGAAAACTATTTCAAATCTTGTAAAACAATTCAAAACAATTGCAAGTTATTCACTTTAAAATAATGCATGTTCATTTCATGTCTTAGACTACCCACTTCATGTCTAGGATACTTCTAAACCTAGTCCTATACCTGGACTTAAACCTAGTCGCTTTGATACCATAAAATGTTGGACCCTGATTTCGAAGCCTAACATTTGGAGTCATAAAGCATGAGCATATTATCCTATAAAGTTATTTCAAGGAACCCTCTTTAGTCACTATCCCATATGAGTGGCTGGCCCACACCAAGACAAACATCAAAACAACTCCCTTCTCCTATGTCTCTTGTTTATTTAGAGACAAGAGTCATCTCATTTGGAGATCCCACAACAAAGTTATGGCTGAAATAATCAAACAGGGTTTTGACCTAAATCATATTGCACCTGTCTTGGGGAAATTAGCATAACTATAATTTAGGACATCAGATTAATACCATCTTAGAATGTTTTGAAAGAAGACTTCGAGATCTACAATTTCCATGTAGACCTCGAAGGCAGATTCTATCGTCTGAAGGGTCAAAACTGGAGCAGACGATAGCATTAGATGAATAGTGCACAGAAGGAGAAGCTTTGGTCACATAGGCAGAAATTAGACGAAGCAAAATGACAGATGAAGCAGAAAGACAAACGAAGAAGAGAGGCAGAAGAAGCAGAAAGATAGACGAAGTAGAAAAACAGATGAAGTAGAAAGACAGATGAAGCACAAAGACAAAAGAGGCGGAAATACAGACGAAGCAGAAAGACAGGCGAAACAGAGAGACAGACGAAATGGAGAGGCAGATGAAGCGGTGAGACAGACGAAGCGGAGAGGCAAACGAAGCAGAAAGACAGATGAAGCGGGGTCATCTTAAGACGAAGCAAAGTCAACTTAAGACGATGCAACTCTTAAGATGAAGCAGAGTCAACTTAAGACGATGCAACTCTTAAGACGAAGTGGAATCAACTTAAGATGAAGCAAAGTCAACTTAAGACGATGCAACTCTTAAGACGAAATGGAGTCAACTTAAGATGAAGCAAAGTCAACTTAAGAAGATGCAACTCTTAAAGCGAAGCGTCCCTACAGACGATACAATTCTATAGACGATATGACGTCATCACAGACGATACATCTTTACAGACGATGCATCTTTACAGACAATACATCCTCACAAACGTAATGATGTCATCATAGATGATGTGACGTCATCACAGATGATATGTCTTTGCAGACGATACAACTCTATGCTATTAAGCATCTCCCCTTCTAGAGACCATAACTTTCAACCCAGATGCCCAAAAATTCTATACTATATATCGATGGAAAGCTAAGGGAAAGACCTACAACTTTCTAGAACGCACATTTGCCTAAAGCATCCTAAATTAATCCAAACCTTCCCCTAAAGTCCAAACATGAACTTTTCCCTTATGAAAACTTTAAAAAAAAATGCAATGTACAAACTTAAGAGAGATTCTTGATCACAATGCAATTGTATTCCACTTGCATCAAAAGATAAGAGTTTTACAATGCTTTAGTGGGCATTTCAAGCAAAAAATACATTAATATCTTAAAGTTCCAAAAATACAGAAGATATAAGAATCAAGATCAGCTCAAAATGCAACTAAAACCTTGCTTCACAAAATTTGCTTCAAATTCAAAATAAACAAAAATCGGAATGATGCCTTGACCCTTGACTACTCGATACCTTGCTCACCACCTAGATATGGGAGGAGAATAGGAGGTGAGCTTAAAGCCCGTGGGTAAAAATTTTATAACAAGAATAAGCAAAACTTTTGAGAACATTTTACTTGTCATGGTAAACTTTCAATGAGCTTATAAAACATATGTTTCTTATACTTTCAGCCAAAAATCCACAAGTTACAAACAATGAATGAATCGAACTTTTTAAGATAACATAAACACATAAGCACATCATAATGGTTTGGGTAGATCCATAAACATGATGCACTACACATTTCCATATAATGTTCCTGTGTAGTCGTAAACTTGAGGGAGTCTATGAAGGAGCTTCGTGCCATTAACGGGTAGGTGGGACAAGCCTATAACTTGGTAAACGTGCACGTGACATTCTTGAGGGACTACCACAATCCCATACAACACATATTTCATAATCATGGTAAACTTGTTGCCTAAAATAACACTTCTTGAAAACTTGCTTTTCATGTACTTGAGATATTTTGAAAACCATTCTTGAAAACATGATTTCATAAACTTGTATCTTTTCAAAGAGAAATCCCTTTTCAAAGTTTTTTTCATCAACCATCAACACAATTCATATACAGCCATGTAGCACATTCGTACCATTAAAAAAAAATAACAAATGCACTTGAATGAAGTAGTTGAAAATCCTTTATTATCATTTCTTGAAAGAAAGTTTAAAGGCTTATTACTTAATTATAAAAGTGAAACCCACCTTGAATTTCCTTGCTTATCACTTGCTGAAATGTGCCTCTCATTTTGCTCCTCTTGCCTCCCTTGATTTTCTTCAACATTGATACCAATTCCAAATCAATAGGTCCTAGAATACTTAAACCCATGCATTTTCTAAGCTCTTTGCACCAAAACCTTTCTAAGAATCCAAAAGATTAAAATGTTCTTACCTTAAACCTTCACCAAATAAAGAGATGTTTGGTTCAAAAGAAAGCTCTTATCTTCCTTTACTTTTTTTTCCTTTTTGCACAACCTCAAAATCTCTCTAGGAGGCTTAGAAAAGATGAAACCCTAGCTCAACTCTCTTCTTTCCTCTCGACCACCGAAATCTCTCTTCTCTCTCTCTTTAATCATGTTTTTGTCTTCTTCTAACTCAAGCCAACCCTTCATCTTCTCCCTTTTATACCCTTAATGATAGCACAATGTCCATTTTGCCTTTCATTTAAAAGCCTTATGGCTTCTAAACTTATGAGACTTGCTAAATTTGCCCTTACACACTCTTACTACTTTAATACTTCAATTCCCTGAACCTATGTCATATTATCTTGCCCACATTAGTAAGCTCATTAATTCCAACATATATTAATCTAGTGAGACCCCAAAATTAATTTAATCATGCTTATATATGGAGAAAAATTCAGGGGCCAACATTTCGCCCCCTCTTAAAAGAATTTCGTCCTCGAAATTTTTTACCTGAGTCATTGAAGAGGTGTGGGCACTTTTCTCTCATGACCTCCAAGGGCTCCCATGTAGCATTTTCTATAAAATGATTTCTCCACAGGACTTTTACTAGTTGAACAGTCTTATTCCTGAGGACCTTTTCTTTAGTGTCTAAGATCTCCACTAGAATATTCTCATAACTCAGATCATCTCTTAACTGAACCTCAGTGGTCTGAAAGATGTGAGAAGGGTCTGATCTATACCTCCTCAACATGGACAAATGAAAGACGTCATATATTTGTGACAATTCTGGTGGCAACGTCAACTTATAGGCTAGTGGTCCAATCCTCTCAAGAATTTTATAGGGACCCACATATCTCGGACTCAACTTGCCCTTCTTGCCAAACCTCATGACCCCTTTCCAAGGCAACATCTTAAGAAAGACCTTCTCACCAAATTGATACTCCATCTCCTTTCAGTGTGCATCAGCATAATTTTTCATTTTATCTTGGGCCGCCTTAAGCCTTTGCTTAACTAACTTGACCTTTTCAACTGTCATCTAAAGTAACTCTGGCCCTAATAGTTTCCTTTCTCCTTCTTCATCCCAACATATCGGAGTTCTACATCTCCTTCCATACAGTGCTTCATAGGCAGCCATCTGAATGCTCAAATGGTACAAATTATTATAAGCAAATTTGACCAATGAAAAATGTTCATTCCAAGCGCCATAGAAATCCATCACACATGCCCTAAGCATTCCCTCAAGTGTCTGAATGGTCCTTTCAGATTGACCATCTGTCTGGGGGTGAAAACCTGTGCTAAAATTCAACTTGGTCCCTAGAGCCTCTTGTAAGCTTCCCCAAAATCTTGAAGTGAATCGAGGATCCCTGTCAAAAACTATAGAGTCAGGAATTCCATGCAATCTCAATATCTCATCGATATACTTCTTTGCTAGTACATGCAGAGAATCAGTCTGTTTAATTGCCAGAAAATGGGCTGACTTCATCAACCGATCAATAATAACCAATATGGCATCATGCTATCTACTGGTCTTAGGCAAACCCATCAGAAAATCCATGGTCACTCTTTACCACTTCCACTCAGGAATGGACAATGACATTAACTTGCCTGAAGGTGCCTGGTGATCAGCCCTGACTTGCTGACATACTAGACACTTACTCGCATACTCTGCTACATCCTTCTTCATGCCTTTCCACCAGAAATGTTCTCTCAGATCTCTGTACATCCTGCTGCTACCTGGGTGCATAGCATAAGACTCATTGTGTGCCTTATCTAGTATTTCATCCTTTACTTCCTTGACATTTGGGATACAAAGTCTGTTTCGTACAACCATGAGTCCATCATCCCTCACTACCACTTTAGATTTCCTGCCATTTTGAATTTCTTCTCGGAGCTTACTCAATTCTACATCTTGTGCTTATAAATCCCTAACCTTTTCTCTAAGTATTTGTCTCACTTTGAAATTAGCAAGAATACAATTTGGGTCCTCTTGTTTCAAGCTTATCCTAAGCTTAGCCATCTCTTCCAATAACAGCAGATAAACTGTTCGAACATGAGTTATAGAGGATTTCTTGTTTAAGGCATCCGCTACCACATTCGCCTTTCTTGGATGGTACCTAATCAACAAGTCATAATCCTTGAGCAACTCTAACCATCTTCTCTATCTCAAATTCAGTTCCTTTTGGCTTAACAAATACTTAAGACTTTTATGATCTGTAAAAATCTTTGTTTGAACTCCATGTAGATAGTGTCTCCAAATCTTCAAGGTAAAAATCACTGTTGCCAATTCCAAATCATAGGTTGGATAATTCAACTCATAAGGCTTCAGTTGTCGTGAAGTATAAGCTCTCATCCTGTCTCCTTGCATCAATACACAACCCAGACCCTTTCTTGAGGCATCTCTGTACACTATATAACCCTCATCTCCAGTCGGCAAAATCAAAACTGCAGAACTTGTTAATCTGTGCTTAAGCTCCTTAAAGCTTTTCTGACATTCCTCATTCTAGATAAATTTCTTATTCTTCCTTAATAACTTTGTCATCGGAGCTGCTATTATAGAAAATCCCTCAATGAATCTTCTATAATATCCTGCCAAACCCAGAAAACCCCTCACCTCTGTCACTGTCTTGGATGCATGCCAATTTACCACAGCTTCAACTTTCCTCGGATCAACATGGACCCCATCTTTTGAAATCACATGCCCAAGGAATATCACCTCATGAAGCCAAAACTCGCACTTGCTGAACTTAGCATAAAGTTCCCTCTTCTTCAAAGTCTTTAACACAATCCTGAGATGCTCCTTATGTTCCCCTTCACTCTTGGAATACACCAGAATGTCATCGATAAACACTATGACAAACTGATCTAGATATTCCTTGAAGACCCTATTTATAAGATCCATAAAAGCAACTGGAGCATTGGTAAGTCCAAAAGGCATAACTAGAAACTCGTAATGCCCATAACTTGTTTTGAAGGCTGTCTTGTTTACATCAGACTCCCTGATTCTGAGCTGATGATAGCCTGACTTGAGATCAATCTTGGAGAAGACCCTTGCTCCTTATAGCTAGTCAAACAGATCATCAATCTGGGGTAGAGGATACTTGTTCTTAATAGTCACCTTGTTGAGTCTCAGATAATCAATGCACATGTGCTATGTTCCATCATTCTTCTTAACAAATAGAACTGGTGCTTCCTATGGTGATGAACTCGGCCTTATGTACCCCTTCTCTAGTAGTTTTTCCAATTGTGCCTTAAGCTCCTTCAGCTCTGCTGGAGCCATTCTATAAGGTAGTATAGAAATGGGCGTGGTTTCGAGAATCAAGTCAATGGCAAACTTGATTTCTCTCACCAGTGGCAAACTAGGTAAGTCCTCTAGGAACGCGTCTAGAAACTCCCTCACAATTGGAAAATCCTCTAACCTCCCTTCTTTCGTATCAGTGTCCACAACATATGCCACAAAGGCTTCACCTCCCTTTCCCATCATCCTATCAGCTAGCAAAGCCGAAATCATTTTTGGTGATGGTGTTTTCCTGTCCCCTATGAAAATCACCTTCTCACCGTTGCCCAGATCAAACTCAACCTCCTTAAGGCCACAATCCAGCGTCACATGATACTTCTCCATAACATCCATTCTTAGTATGAAATCTAGCCCCTTTAGATCTAGGGGTAGTAAGTCCACTACCAGCTGAGCACCCTCGAAGAAAAACTTACAATCCCTATACACCTGACTTATAATCACATTACTCCCTAGAGGAGTACTAACAATTAAAGGATTACTCAAAGGCCTCAAATCAACATCATGTAATGTCATGTTTGCATAAACAAATGAATGCATAGAGCCAAAATCAATCAACACATATACTGCAGAATTGAATAAGTGAGCCATACCCGTGACAACTTCAGGTGCAGATACAACTTCCTCTCTGGTCATTGTAAACGCCCTTGCGTGAGCTTGAGCTTGAGCTTGACCCTTTGGCCTTCCTAGAGGAATGGCCTTCTTTGCAACTCCAAAACTGCCCACCTCAGTGACTGGCCTGGTCCCCACTGTTTCTCCTCTCCTGGGAGCTTGCAACTACGACCCCTCTGGTTTTGTTGCTTGGGGACAATCCCTGATCATGTCCCTTCTCTCCGCATCGGAAGCATGCTCCAAGTAACCTAAAGCACTCTCCTTTGTGAAACTTCTCAGAATGCTCACATTGAGGGTTTGTGTATCTGCTCCTCTCCGTCCTTCCAGTCTCTCTCACACTTGAGGCTTGCCCTGTGGCTACTCTTGCCTTCTTGTTCTTAATAGGGCCACTACTTTCCACTTCACTCTGAGTACAGTAACCCTTTGTACTTTTCTCAGGCATTGGAGCACTCATTCCCTTCCTAGAAGACTGCTCCCTGTTCTTCCTCTTCCTGCTCACTTCACTCTTTATATTCTCTAGTTTTTCAGCTTGGAATGCAGCATCTACTAGTTGCTGGTAATCACAAAAGTTATGGATCGGGACTTTCTCCTTGATCCCCAAATGCAGTCCTCCCTCAAACTTGCAACACTTATCTTCCTCATTAGCAATAATGTTGGCCACATACCGTGATAGCTGGGTGAACTTTAACTCATACTCACTTACACTTATGTCCTTCTGTGTGAGGTTTAGGAACTCTCTGGCTTTCTCTTGGATATAGAACCTCGAGAAGTACTTCCTCCTGAAAGCTTCCAAAAAATCTCTCCATGATAATGCCGGAGGTATATCCTAACTGTGGGGTACTGATTCCCACCAATGAAGTGCATCCCCTTGCAGTAAGCTAACTGCATAATCTAGCTTATCCTCATCAGAACACTTCATCTGAATCAGAACCCTCTCGGTCCTCTTCAACCAAGCTTTGGCCTCTTCTGGATTTATAGTTCCATTAAAATCTACAGCTCCATACTTGCAGAGCTTATCATATTGTCCACTTCTATCTATTGAAGCTGGCATCGGCACTTGTGACCCTTGTCCAATAGCATATATGAAAGCCTGAGCAAAGACTTGAAAGAATTGTGGGTCCATAGTCAACATAGGAGGAGGAAGCGGTGGAGGCACCTCATGTTGCACACTAAGTGCCTCAGGATCCGTAGCAGTCTATGTCTTAGCATCTTGCAGGACATAGGATTCATCCGTGCTCCTTTAGTGAGAGCTAGATCGAGTCACAGCTCCTCGAGTTCTCTTTCGAGGCGACATAATCACTCATTCAATTTAAAACATTAAAAACCTTTAGTTCATGTTTCATGCAAACAACTTCAAACCATGAAAAACAATTTAAATCACAGAAAACAATTTCAAATCTTGTAAAACAATTCAAAACAATTGTAAGTTGTTCACTTTAAAACAATGCATGTTCATTTCATGTCTTAGACTACCCACTTTATGTCTAGGATACTCCTAAACCTAGTCTTACAGCTAGACATAAACTTAGTGGCTCTGATACCATACAACGTTGGACCTCGATTTCGAAGCCCAACATTCAGAGTCATAAAGCATGAACATATTATCCTATAGGGTTATTTCAAGGAACCCTTTTTAGTCACCATCCCACATGAGTGGCGAGCTCACACTAGGACAAACATCAAACAACTCCCTTCTCCTATTTCAGGATAGACCTTTTGGGAAATCTCAATCCGGAGTTTCAAATCTGACTTGTTCAGAACATTTATGGCTCTATATCTCTAGTTTATTTAGAGATAAGAGTCGTCTCATTTGGAGATCCCATAACAAAGTTATGGTTGAAAATGTCAAACAGGGTTTTGACCTCAATCATATTGCACCTGTCTTAGGGCAATTAACATAACTGTCATTTGGGATATCAGATTAATACCATCTTAGGACATTTTCAAAGAAGACTTCGAGATCTACCATTTCCATGAGACCTCGAAGGTGGATTCTATCGTCTCAAAGGTCAAAAATGGAGTAGATGGTAACATCAGACAATTAGTATACAGAAGGAGAAGTTTTGGTCACATAGGTAGAAAGCAGATGAAGTAAAATGACAGATGAAGCAGAAAGACAAACGAAGCAGGGTCATTTTAAGACGAAGCAAAGTCAACTTAAGGCGATATAACTCTTAAGACGAAGCGGAGTCAACTTAAGACGAAGCAAAGTCAACTTAAGAAGATGCAACTCTAAAAACGAAGTGCAGTCAACTTAAGATGAAGCAAAGTCAACTTAAGACGATGCAACTCTTAAAACGAAGCGTCCTTACAGACGATACAACTCTATAGATGATATGACTTCATCACAGATAATATGACATCATCACAGATGATACGTCTTTACAAACGATACATCTTTATAGACGATACATCCTTACAGATATAATGACATCATCACAGACGATGTGACGTCATCACAGACGATACGTTTTTACAGACAATACAACTCTATGCTACTAAGCATCTCCTCTTCTAAAGACCATAACTTTCAACCCAGATGCCTAAAAATTCTATACTATATATCGATGGAAAGCTAAGGGAAAGACCTACAACTTTCTAGAAGGACATTTTTCGAAAGTAGCCTAGATTAATCCAAACCTTCCCCTGAAGTCCGAGCACAAACTTTTCCCTTATGAAAACTGAAAAAAATGCAATGTACAAACTTAAGAGAGAGTCTTGACCACAATGCAATTATATTCCATTTTCATCAAAAGATAAGAGTTTTACAAAACTTTAGTGGGCATTTCAAGCCGCAAATAGATTAATATCTTAAATTTCCAAAAATACAGAAGATACATGAATCAAGATCTACTCACAATGCAACTAAAGCCTTGCTTTACAAAATTTGCTTCAAATACAAAATAAACAAAAATCAGAGTGTTGCCTTGACCCTTGACTACTCGATACCTTGCTCACCACCTAGATATGGGAGGAGAATAGGGGTGAGCTTAAAGCCTATGGGTAATAATTTTATAACAAGAATGAGCAAAAATTTTGAGAACATTTTACTTGTAATGGTAAACTTTCAATGAGCTCGTAAAACACATGTTTCTTAGACTTTCAACCAAAAATCTACAAGTTACAAAACATGAATGCATCAAACTTGTTAACATAACATAAACACATAAGCACATCAGAACGATTTAGGTAGATCCATAAATATGACGTACTACAAATTTCCACATAATGGTCCTGTGATGACATCATTTTGTCTGTAGGAACGTATCATCTGTAAAGATGCATCGTCTACAAAGATGTATTGTCTGTAAAGACGTATCATCTGTGATGATGTCATATTATCTGTGATGACGTCATATTGTCTTAAGAGTTACATCGTCTTAGGTTGACTTTGCTTCGTCTTAAGTTGACTCCGCTTTGTCTTAAGAATTGCATCATCTTAAATTGACTTTGCTTCCTCTTAAGTTGATTTTGTTTTGTCTACATTTTTGTTCATCAGCCCTTTTTGCTTCGTCCGCTCTTTTGCTTCGTCTACCTTTTCGCTTCGTCTGCTTTTCGCTTCATCTGCCCTTTTCGCTTCGTCTGCTTTTTGCTTCGTCTATCCTTTTCACTTTGTCTACTTTTTGTGTTGGATCCCATATTCGGAACCCAACTACTTATACATATTCCCTCAATACGTACACATGATTCCTTATGAACTCTTATCACCCGTTAC
>JANIJH010552303.1:0-15269 GCA_024520975.1 Erythroxylum areolatum
TCTAGTGTTTGTATTTGTGAAAAGGGCCAAATGGCCATATGAGAATTTTGTAAATGGTATTGTATGATGGAAAAGGGATTATGCCCTATTTGATTATTGACTTCCACATGTGTGTCTCTGAAAAAGAAAAAATATATATATACCGAATTTTGATTGATTGAGTGCTTAGCACACCACCTTCGCGGGGCGCGGACTCGGATATCATCATCGATGTCGGGTTCGGGTCTTGCGGGAGTGGGGTGTTACACTTTGTCTAGTAACTTGCACCTCAATAAAATCTTAATTGTATAGACATATTATACGACCATTATAATGACATGAGTGGTTGGAAATTTGTTTCCATTCAACACCCAAAAAATTCAATCCTTCATGAGAAAGAGATGCTTTTATTTTAGTTTCAAGAAGGCCTACTAAAACAAGTTTCTTTCACCATAGACATTTTGATAGGGTCATTTAGCCCACCAGTATTCCATACTAAGACTACTATTAAGGGGAATTTCCCTTTGGTTTTGTTTTTGCCTTTTCTCCTATCTACTCTCCTCTTAGAGTTCAAGGAAGTTTCTTTGGTGTCTTTAACTACCTCAAACCAAAGTTTGCTTTTCTGATTAGCTAACTAGAGGTTTTCCATCTATTCATTAATTGGTTGCTTTTTTAATGTAGAATTTGTAATTTCTTGGTGGTCTTCTGTCTGTCTTTGGTAGTTATCAACTGATTCATTTAATTGGTTCTCCAACATCTCTTTGTCATTCCTCTGATCATCTACTAATAGCTTAGGAAGATCTTCCTGCAATGCATTTCCAACACTATTTTCCACATTACTATCTAATTTTTATTAATTAAGTTTTGCACCTTCTTGACTCTCTTCATTGAATTTTACTCCCAGAATTTCCTCCTACCAACTAGTTTTAAAGATTTTGCTTATAAGAACCCATTTTTTGGTTGAATTGTTAGGCTTTTAGGGGTTTGTTATATTAACTTCATTTTGCACTAGCTCTCCTATCTCTCCTAATTTCATCACTAATAAGCTTTCAGGTATAGTTGAGTTTCTCTTTATCTCCACATAAATCTTGGCATATCCAATTCTCTCCATATTTGTGGTTTGAGCATCCATACATAAAGGTTTTATGAAAGAACTTGCTAAGAAGCTTAAACCTTCTATAATCCATTATTCTAAAGGCAGATTGTGAAAATTCACCCATATAGGGAAGGCATCAATGCTCCCATGATCAAACTTAACCCTAATCTTCCATTTTAGAAGAAACAAAGATTTTCCAGTTATATAACATGGTCCCAACTCTATAATTTCATTCAAGTTGGTATTTACTGTGAACTTGAATAAAATGGTACCATCTTCTATAAGTAAAGTTTTCTCAAGTCCCCCATTTCCCCCATCATGTTAATGCCTATGCATTTATGATTAGAAATGCAGGCCTTTTACTCAAAATATACCAATAAGTGCAGAAGACCAAGTTTTCTCACCTGCTTGAAAAAGCTCAAGTTCCTTTTATTGCCAATTTCTACTAATTTCGCCTCGTCATTATTGGCAACTGTTCTTAAGAGTGTGAGGAACTCTTCCAAGGGCATAGATGAAGCCTCACCTTCTTCATAATTGAGGTTCTTGGCCTTTGGAAGTCACTCCATTAAGAAAGAGCCTTAGTAAGAGGCTGGTTTTCAGGTGCACTACAAGAGAAAGTTATAATGCAACATTCCACATTTTACCACCTTGCTTCTTTTCATGCTTCTATCACACTCTTGGACCCTTTTCTTGCCTCTATCGCTAATGTTTGCGGTGGGTGCACACTGGTCATGGTGGAAGCTTTGTCTAGCTACCGCTCATTCTAGGGAGTTGTAATAGTCTTCTTGCTGGTGTCTCTCGCTTATAGTATTTGGTATCGCTCACATTCGCTCACTCTCACTCATGGTGTTGCTCTCTAAAGCTACTATTTGTTACTTGGTATCTCGTGTATGATTAGTGGTTTATGAATCATTTGTAGACATATCCAGTTCATAGTTTTGGTAATGAATTTTTGGATTTTGAGTGTTTTACCTTAAAAAGATCTATAATTTCTCTCCTTCTTTAAGGTGTAAATGTTACAACTCAAAGGTAATCTAAATATGAGAGTGTCTCCTTTAGTCTTAAATATGATTTCCCATTTCCATTATATTTTTCTTCTGCCATTTCACTCCATCATAAGAGATGCTACAAAATGCTTAAACTTGACTGATCATAGTTGAGGAGTACAACATTTGAAGACTAGATAATTACTTAATTCATCTATAAGATTACAAAGCTATAGTAATATAGACTAGAGCATCTGTTGATCTTATCTTTGGTCCTTAGTCTTTGTCTAATTGTTAACCATAAACTGAAGGAGCTTTAAGAGAATTGAAATTGAACCATACCAACTTGTGTTATTTGACCTTCTAGTTGTATTCTTTAAAGAATTTTAAACAAGTTTTATTAATGTAATTGGAGCTACATTTTAACTTGATTATGGTATCAAAATAATCTACCTTTGGTTTATAATTTGGAAAATTATCCTTAATGGTGGAGAAATCTCTCTAATTACAACGTCATTCCTCTCTAATAATGATTTTTTACCCTTGCATGGCTTGGAAGTACGAGTCTTAAAGAAAAAAACTCAAAGAATATATATGGTGGACCTAGTCTATTGCATTTTTTAACCAAAACTAGGTGTCAAGATTATTTCCTATTAATTTCTTCATTTCCTTGCAAATTGAAACCATTGTCCCTAACATTTGGTTCAAGTTCTAAGAGAAATCATGCTTAGGTTTTGGTTTCCATAAACTCAAATCCTTTAAGTAATGAGGATGCAACCATTTGATCCAAATGAATTCCTTGTCACTGAATATCCTCCAAATCCTTTTTTCAATAACATCTTATTCATATCTTTAAGTTATGTGTGATGTGTCATAATTTTGCCTAATTTTTTGCATTTAAAATCTACCATAATCTTATCTTAATATGTTGAAACTATTTTCTTTAATTTTGCAAGATAAAGGTTGAAGAAGCTATTTGACTAAAAAAAGGGATTAGACAAATTCAAAAATATAAATAAAGGCGAAATCTCAACTATAATCAAGGGTAAATCAAGCATATTTGGCTAACAAAATGTTTCATTTTGTAAATTTTGATCAAATTATTGGAATCAAATTGAAATATGGAAAAATAGCCTTACATTATCTTAGGAATAAGCACGTTTAGTAGAAATTGCAATTTCCAAAATTCAAATCTATAAGTGAAAAACTTGTTTAAAATTTTGGCATTATTGTTGGGAATTCTTAGTTTATATGTTTATTTCAGGATCTTCAAAGCAAGTTGATTTACAGTATAATCTAAAGAACAAAAAGACTATGAAAAAGTTAAGGAAAGAAACAAAGATTCAAAAGTACCATAACTTTATAATTAGTGAAACAAGATAAAGTATAGTGAACAATTAAACATTATGAGAACTTGACAAACCAAATTTAAACCAACAACCTCACTACATAACTTTTCCTAATTTTGATGCAAATGTTACCTTTGAATTTAAATTTGGTTTAATTCATTTGTAGTTAACTTTTTATGGTATTGCATTTACCAATCTATAAAAGTGATGCACATAAAACAGAAAAAAAAATTTTCTAACATTACATAAGTAAATTTGTAGTAGTTATGAGCAAAGATCATATCTACATGTAATGTGTGTTTATCTCAAACCATATGTAGTTCTCCGTCCTTTTTATACAGTTCCTGATAGGTGCTTAAAGTAAACTATCAAAGACAAATCAAATTAAATAGTGTAAAAGTGATAAAATTAAAAAATGGGTTTAAAATATAGTTTACGATTCAAGCTTAATCTTCACAAAAATGAGCACAATCAATCATCATATTGTTCTCGTACTTCTCTATGAAACTATTAACCATAGATTAACAACAAGCTTTATTAACCCCAGTTTTCTCTTTGATTGAATCTAATTAAAACAAGCTCTTTAATTAGGTCTAGCTATTAAACAACCTAAAATAAGTTCTCTAGATTTAGTGTGACAACTGTAACGTAATATGAAAGCAAGTTAATTTAGGCAACAATCATATAAGCTTGGGTAATTTAACTTATGCTATGTTATCCTTAATGATGTTCGACATTAGGTATTGCAATCTAGATTTTGGTAATGAGTTCATACATAAATCTCAAAACATTAATCATAGAATAACACAATTAATTTCAAAAGCGAGTAAAAAGAACACTACTAGATTAAGAAATGCCTAAAAATATTCATCGACTTTAATATCCCCTTTAAATTGGAAGAATGAAGGTTAGTTCCTCATAGCTTTCCCTTTGGCCTCTTAAATGCCCTTTTATAGTAAAAATTAGGGTTCCATCATAATACACAGTCAACTACATAAGCATATAGGTGGCCATATGTGTGAAAATTGTAAGAATCATGAACTTACACATTCAAAGTGAGTTGCACGGTCACGTAGATCACTTATATGACCGTGTAAGTCCACACATGGTCGTGTAGGTTGCAGGAGTGGATGAAATTTTACCTTTGCGCCCCTATATGCTTTCAGTGAGTTACACAATCCCATACATAGCCATGTAAGTTTCAATAACTTTATTTCTTTCATTATTTGTCCCATATTAACCATAATTCACCTTCTTCTTATTCTATAAAGGCAGATAAGATTGAACATCAATAGGACAACTCTAAGGATATGTTGTTATATCATTTTGGTTCTTGCTCCTCCAACTTGTACCTAAAACCAAATATAAACCAAAATAAGTATCTTAAGCATAACATAACATTAATCACTAAACATTAGGGAGTAAATATATAGTCAATCAAGCACTTATCAAGTTCCCCCTCACTTAGGTTTTGACCATCCTCAGGAAAAACTCAAAATCATAAGCAAAAAAAATTCCTTCTTTTCTATATTTCCTAATAATAGATAGCCATAAGAAAAGTGTAATAAATTTCAAAACCATGGTATGAATTAAATATTCGATGTTTTTACTCATAATTAATCAACAACCATTCCCTTCAAAAAATAAGCAATCTAAGGGTAGATCTTAACAAGTTGCTCTTTAAAATAACATAAATCTACAGGTATACTCAAACACCATTTATTATCAAGAAATTCCATGATTTTGCATATCATTTTAGTTCTCCATCACTAAAGATTCACATGCATAATCATGAATCAAATGACTTTTAAGGTTGTAATGGGGCCAAAGGTTAGTTTGAGAAGTATTTAGATCGTGTAGTTTAAAAGCTATCAAAGCTAATGAAGTAAGAAAAACATTAAATGGAGTATCAAGTGTAAAAACTATCATCCACTAAAAAATGGGTATTATCAACAAGATGGCTGCAAAAACTCTATTTCACAGTTTAGATGCACACCTTCGCACCACAAACCACATGAAGCACAAGGAATTAGGAGGAATCACCCTTAAAAACAATGATGAACAATACATTATAACCATAAAGAGTTACCTTTCATAACAACTTCTCCCTTATTTGCATCATAATCAAGTCACTCATTTCATACAACTTTCGAAGGAAAGCCTAACAATAATTACTTTGCAAAACAGATTATTTTCCTCCTATATAACTTATTTTCTTTTATAATAAAGACAAAAATTAAAGGAAGTTACATCAATGATGGAATTCATTGATAAGAGATAAAAATCACATTCCATCATATATAACTAATGTAGTGCACCTTACCTTAGGGTACATAACGGGACGTCCTAAGAACATTCGAATACATAACCTATGATAATGGTGCGCTACGTTCAATCATAACATTCACTTAATATGGCATCATTGACCTTTATTCTCTTATAAACATCATAAGGAAAGTCATAATATTTTAAAACCAAATTTCCTCTTTTCATTTCGTAGAAACCGAATGTCTACAATGAATCTTTCAACATTCATACTTATACAACATCATAGCCTAATACAAAAAGTGCTACATGAAAGAGGAAATATACAAAATCTATCTAATCTGTCCATATCCAACTGACCGACCTTTGAGCCATTTCTTCTTGTTCCCAAAAGTAAAAGTCTACACTACTTGTAGCGTCCCTTAGTAGCTAATATCGTCTCTCGATCCTGAAAAATCAACGTTGTAATTTTGATGAGTTTTGTGAACTCAATGAGGTAACCATCATCAATGGTTCACTCAATTCATGCATCACATCAATACACGTAACATATTACTCACATCTTTTTGCATATTTATAAAATCTCACTTTTCACTTTTAGAGCAATCATCATAATCCTTTCATTCATATACAATACACATATCAAGCATAAATGCAATGCACATGAGACTCACTTTCATTTATTATTGTTGTTGTGACCGAGTGCCTTTTTACTAGTTCATATCTCTTAGTGGATAACGAGCTGTGTCAAATTATGTCCTATATCCCTTAGTAGATATTGGGTACATTTATAATTGAGCCTGAGACTCTTATCACAATCTGAGCTTTAAGCTCTTTTTCCTAGTGACTCCGATCACAACTTCCTTTATCTTACATGCATTTATGTATTAAATGTTTCACTTAACATATTCTCATTCAATCACATGATTGCACATTCATATTTAGATCACATTTATCATCAGACCTTAGTCCGACATTCAACAGAATTATTGAGCAATATTTATTTCATCACATTCACATTCAAGGAGCACTTCAATAACTCATTCATACATCAGAATCATCGGACCTTCATTATCTGGAATCAACATAATCAATTAACATTCATTCAATAATTCAAACATAATATAAAGCAAACAAGTAATTAGGTGAGACTGTCTAGGTTACTCATAAGTTACTCCCGAAGCTAATGCTTGGAAGTTTCGGTAACGTCTGGAGGTTGACGTTCCAGTTTCTCCTCTATAACAAGAAATATACATATATCAAAATTTGGCACAATTGTAAGTGTTTTATAATGCACATGTAAGTATATAAAATATACACAATGCATGTTCATGATAATCCTAGGTATCTATCTATTATTCTCATCACGTTAACATTTGTATTACCAACTCACTTAAGTACCATGTATACTTATGGTCTATACGTCAATAAAAATCATTAGAATCCTAATTCATAACTCATTTGATCAAAATCTAGATGTTTCCTGAAACACATCTTCGAGTCTACAGTGTATGACCAATCGTACAATGAAAATGAACTAATTTGGGAATACTTTCCTTTTGAGAATTGTCCTTCTATCTCTTAAGTTTCTAATGACACCAAAATCATTCAATTTGGTTCAGTATTATGAAAGTTATACTCTAAATATTTTCAGACTGCTTTTATTCTGAGATAGTGCCCTATACTCAACTTCCACCGCAAATTCAAATTTTTCAAGACCGAATTGGAATTTTATTTCTTCAGACAATTTTTAGCCCCATGTCTTTAGTTTACTCAAATTAAAACTCATTCCATTCAGATAAATATAGAACAAGATATGCTCAAAATATCGAAACATGTTCAGGGTAGAGAAAAGTTCACCGCGACGAACTCCTCCCGAGAGGAATTCTCGTAAAAATCTCACAAGTTCGCTACAGTGAAACCAAGAGTTGGCCACGGCGAACTTTACCTGAGAGGAATTCTAGCCAAATCCTTCAAGTTCACCACAACGAAGCAAAGAGTTTGCCACGACAAACTTTCACATAAGCATACCCTATTTTTCAAATTCAGGTCAGATTTTAAGACTCTTATAGATATAATTTGAATTCGAAGTCTCATGAAAAATGTAGCCATATGTCTCTAGTTTAATCCAAATGAAGAATCATCTCATTTGGATAATTAGAGAAAAAGTTATGGCTAAAAGATTGAAGCATACTCAGTGAACATTTTTTAGTCAATCATCTTCAAACTTTCCAGATTTCACACCTAACATAACTTGGACAAAGATCACCCTTTTCTACTTCATTTACTCTTCATTCTCAACTCCATTTCATCTCAATATCATTCAGTAATGAAGCATGATCTAAATTTGATCATTAACCCAAAAACAAGATATGTTCATGTACCTATTCATCAACTTCCAATTCTCATTAAAACATCCTTTTCACAACCAATTTATCTTTAAAATATATGTAGCATAACTCATATTTTCTTGCTCATCATATACAATATCAATCATCCATAAACCGACTCCTAACCCATTATTTAGCATTTATATGATATATATATATATATACTGCGATGTGTGATTTGATTGAAAGTCCGATTTTATAGTTTTGGAATGAGAAACTGTCATCCCATTTAATCAAATTGGGATGTCCTGGATCTGACATGTCTCTTGATAGGAGTACCATGAAACTTAGAATTATGGGTGTATTCAATACTTCCCAATAAAAGTGGAATTGGTCTATGGTCGAGTCAATAACAAATAAATAGGAATTTCTAGTTATACCTCATGAAAACAAACTTCTTTTGTGGAAGAAATTATTCCCTTTCTTTTACTTTTAGAACGAAATTTTGTCAAGTAAGCAAAAATGTCATGGTTGCAGGAGTCTATATATCATTTTTTCGAGATCTATCTAGGTCTATTTGATATTTCTCCATTTTCATTTTAAGTTAGATTAGATTGAAGCAAAGATCGGGACTTATTGGAGTTATCTTGTTGGAGTTATTAATATTAAAAAATAGTAAAAAAATTATACATAGTTAAATAATCCATAATTAAATGATACACAGTGCGATAGAATATAAACAAAGGAATAGAATACAAAACGAATAGATACCTCGGAAGCGAATAAACTCATCTACGGATTCTCTATCCCTTTGAATTGTTTTATGTTCATTCTATTCTTAGGGATAATAAGATAATTTGAAATCCTTTACTTTTTTCAAGTCAATCGCTCTTTTGATTTTGGAAAAAATCTCTTTATCACTATACTCTTTCTTCTACACATTCAAGTTGAAAAAAAGGAAGTTGTTTGGTATTATCCAAGGTTTTATCTCATATATGTTGTAGAGTATCACAAATTTTTGAAAGAACCAAAGGTTCAAACTGGATATGGGATGATTTATGGATAAAAGTGCAGACCTATAGCCGCAGAAGCAGGAATGATGGCATCAGAAATAATATTGTTTCTATAAAATAAAGATCCAGAAACAAGTTCGTGAATACCATCAATATCTACTGGAGGTGCAGCAATGAAAGCGATAATAAATACTAAAGTTGCGGTCAATAAAGTAGGGATCATCAAAACACCAAACCATCCAATGTAAAGACAGTATATATATATCATTTCTTCACCAACGCTCTAGCATATACAAAACTCCTTGTCATGATCATTCAACCTCTAAAACATCTCTATAAATCATTACTCATCAAGCATATATATAAGTAAGAAATTTACATACTCTTCATCATCCACGACACATACATACACAAAACACCATTTCATGTCATTAACCTCTAACTATCATCATGAATGCTTCATTTAACCAAACCCATGATATTTAACAAGCTACTTACTTAATTTAGCTTCCAATTCTTCACACTCTTCAAGAATATAAAAAATTCCCAACTTCACCAATGCCCACGATCATGATCTTCTAAAAGTGGTAGGGATAGGTTTTTGATGAGAATGAAAGAGAGAGCAAGGTGAAGGAGTAGCAAATGGAAGATGAGAGGGCTAGGTTTAACGTGAGTGGAGGTTTAAAGGATTAAAACTCATAAGGAAGAGGAAGAAGAGAAGCTACAAAGATGAAGAAGAAACCAAAACAAAACACCAATAGTCTTTTAAGTGAGAAGCATCGAGAGAGAACAAAATAAAAAGGGGGAGGGGGTCTTTCAATTAGAAAGAAACTTAAGACATGGTTTGGCAAGTGACACTTGTCACTTGCCATATGTCCAATTTCTAAAGCATTAGATTAGGTTGCTTCATTTAAATAGTACAATCAATTTTAATTTCTACTCCAATTATCTCCAAATTTTAATTGACACCTGTCAATAAATCCCAAAGTCATTTATCAAAATTTCCATCGCTATTGGACAGTAAAATCTACTACCATTTATTAATAGTTTTGCCACTTGACAATTTCCCTAGTCCAAAATACCCAACAATTTCTAAAAATTTCTTCAAAAATCCCAAAAATTCTAAATCAACAAATACACTCTCCAAGTCAATTTTCAACACATAAAAACCACAATTCTCAATAGAAATCAGATGTAGAAACAATTATACCTGGAATGTCCATGAATGCATGTACAATCATTTTCATGTGCAAAAAAATTCACTATTCACGTGTATGTGCATATCATACTATGCATGAACATGAAATGCATTTTCTAATCTCTCAATCATCTCTTATATATCCAATTTTAGCCACAACATGGGCAAGGGGGTGTTACAATTCTCCCCGCCTTAAAGAAATTTTGTTATCGAAATTCTTACCTAATTGTTCGAATAGGTAGGGATATTACCTCCTCATGTGCTCCTCCATTTCTCATATGGCTTCCTTGGTTGAGTGATTCCTCCTTAGGACTTTTACCAATGGAATGACACGGTTCCTCAATTACTTGATCTGTGATCCCACTATCTTGATCGGCTCTTCAACATAGCTTAAGTTACTAGTAACCTCAATCTCTTGAGGTAGTATTACATATGTCGGATCTGATCGGTATCTTCGGAGCATACTCACATGAAAAACATTATGTAATTGATATATCTCATTTGGTAAAGCTAACTTATAGGCCAAAAGTCCTATCCTCTCAATGATCTCATAAGGACCAATATACCTAGGGCTCAACTTGCCCTTTTTACCAAATCTCAATACTCCTCTCTAAGGTGACACTCAGAGAAACACGTTGTCTCTTACACTGTACACCATATCCCGTCGATGTTTATCCACATAACTCTTTTGTCTATCTTGAGCTGCTTTAATTTGAATTCGAATCAATTTCACCTTATCCACTGTGTCTTATATCAATTTCGAGCCTTCAACCATTCTTAAGCCCTCTTTATCCTAATATAATGGCGACCAACACTTTTTGCCATATAACGCCTCATACACTGCCATTCCAATACTACTATGATAATGGTTGTTGTATGTAAATTCTATCAGTGCTATGTACTGATCCCACGCTTCTTGAAGCTCCAATACACAAGCTCTGAGCATACCCTCAACAATCTTTATTATCCTCTCACTCTGTTCGTTTGTTTGAGGATGAAATGTGGTACTAAAGTTTAACTTAGCACCCATAGTAAATTGCAGGCTCTTCCAAAATCTCGAAGTGAATCTAGGATCCCTGTCTGATACAATGGACACCAGAATCCCATGCAGTCTCACCACTTCATTCACATATCTCCGGGCCAACTGATCTAGTGAATTATTCTCTCTCAATAGTAAGATGTGGGCCTATTTAGTCAACCAGTCCACTATAACCTATATCGCATCGTTCTGCCTCAGAGTCTTGGGCAATCCCATAATGAAGTCCATAGTGATCCGTTCCCATTTCCATACCAGAATGGGCAACGAATGTAACTTGCTTACTGGAGCCTGGTGCTCAGCCTTAACTTACTGGCATTTCATACGCTTGGATACATACTCCCCCATTTGCTTCTTCATTCAGGGGCCACTAGAAATGTTGGTTAAACGTGTTATACGTCTTGGTAGTACCATGATGCATAGCATAGGTGGTCATATGAGCTTCTTTAAGAATTTTCTTCCTTAGATCATCCATATTAGGTATACACAGCCTCTGTTTCAACCACAAGGTCTCATATCTCAACTCAAACTCAAAATCTGAATTCATCTTCACTTTCTCAATAAGCTTTACCATATCGGGATCTTTACTCTGAACTTTTCAGATTCTATCATGCAGTAGAAATCAATGCCTCATTTTGCTCCAAATTCAACTCCACATTCAAAGCTCTCAACTAAATTAAGCTCGGTAACCTCGATAACTAAATCTGAGCTATACTGGTATTAGACTTTCTGCTCAAAGCATCAGCCACTATATTTGCTTTCTCTAGGTGGTACTCAATCGTGCAATCATAATCCTTTAGTAACTTAATCCATCTCCTCTGTCTCAAGTTCAACTCCTTCTGACTCAGCAGATACCTCAATCTCTTATGATCTGTATAAATCTGGAAGGTCTCTCCATACAAGTAGTGTCTCCAAATATTTAGAGCAAAGACAACTACAACTAGCTCTAAATCATGTACCGCATGATTAATCTCGTGAGACCTTAGTTGTCTCGATGCATAGACGATCACTTTGCCATACTGCGTCAATACACACATCCCAATCCTTGATGTGAAGCATCACTATATACCACATATCCTCCAGACTTCGATGGAATATCAACACCGATGCTGTAGTTAACCGATGCTTCAGCTCCTTAAATCTCTCTGACATTCCTCATTCCATCTAAACACTACATTCTTCCTCAGAAGTTTTGTCAAAGGGGCTGAGATTGCAACATTCCACTACCATAAGGCAAATACCCGAATACCCGAAGGACATTCAAGTACATACCCTATGATAATGGTATGTTGGAGCAAAAGCAAATCCAACTTATACATGGCATCACTAACATCATTTAAAAGTCAACAAATTTTGAAACCCTTCATTTCATTCATACACCTAATTTACACTGTTTCCTTTAGACAAATATTTACAAAACCTTTTACAGGTTCTAGCCAAAACTACAAAATACAAGACTTCACACTCCTAGGCTAGTTGACAAACCTCTGAGCCATAACAAAATTCCAAAGGGTCCTTAAGTCCTGTCTAAAGCACTAGGTCTCCTGTCTCGTACCTGAAAAATGACATTGCAATTTTTGAAGAGTTTTGCGAACTCAATGAGTGAATCATCATTGATGATTTCACCGGATCACATACACACATCACATATGCACGAATATTCATTCAAAACATCATAACTCACACAACATGGCACAACATAGGATCACTCAATACAGCTTTGCAAATCATTCATGGATTTTAGTCTTATATGAATGCTTTATGCATAAGACTCACATTCGTTCTTATTGTTGTGATCGAGTGCTTATCATAAACTTATACAAATACTGGCCCATAGGGTTCAGTCAAACAGAATCACGGAGCATAACTCTATGTGCAAAATCAGAAATCACGGAACAAAGCTCTATGTGGAAGCGCTTCAAACTGGCTATTCAAGCCACAATGCCTTTATTTGAGAATGCATTTTATGCAATGCATCAAATACTGAATATATCATATATCACAATCTTATACAAATGCTCAGACAAAGTTTTCACATTCATCGGGCCTAAGTCCGGTATTAAGCTTTCGTTGAGAATCAAAGTCATTCAGGAATTCATATCAAATCAAAACACTTCCAATACATGCCCAACTAATAAACTCCTCGTACTTCAAGTTCGAAATTCAGAAACAATTCTCAAACAATTTAGTAAATTTTTTTAAAAAATTTAACAAAACAAATCAATTCAAAACAAATCAATCCTAGGAAATCATCTAGGTTAACTCACAGTACGCTCTAAAATGCTATTGCCTGGATGGTCCGGCAATGTCCGACTAGCATCCAATGAGTTCTTCTATATCATACAAAACACATTTACAAATATCACAGTTTTGCACAATTGTACAAATATTCCTTAATGCACACGTACTTATACAATATGCACAACGCATGTTCAATGACAATTCTGGGGTATTTTATCGAGATCCTTATGAACAAATCATTCAGATATCAAAGCCCTCGTTAATACCATATATACTTATAATTTGGACCAATAAAAAGCAGTGTGAAACCAATTACACAACTTCATTGACCACTTCAGATTTTCTTCCAATATATATATGGGTCAACTTTGCATAATAAATCTAATAAAGTAAATGGCAAAATTAGGCAACACTTCCTTCTACAAAGTTATTTTCCAATGTCTTAAGTTTCTATTGACACCAAAATCACTCGATTGGGTTTAATAATTTGGAAGTTATACCTCAAAATTTTTCAGACTGTTCTTATTCAAAAATAATTTACTATATACAAATTCCTCCCAGAAATTGAATATCTTAGAGACTGAATAAAAATTAGACTTTGTCATATAATTTGTAGCCCTATTTCTCTAGTTTACTCAAAATCAAAAATCATCTCATTTGGAATCCTATAGATCTAGATATAATCAAAACACCGAAGTATATTCAGTAAAATAACACCATTTCATACCATTCCAATAGATTCTCTCACTTTTGTTCAATCAATATTTTTCAAAACAATTCAGAATGCTACCAATTTTTGTGTAGAGGTAGAAAATTTTGTTAGAAATCTATTGGTTCAAGAATCAAGTCATTTGGAAATCTAATGAAGAAGTTATAACAAAAAGATCAAAGTATGTTCAGAAAATAACCTCCTATGGATAAATAAGGAAGTCGCGATCATGTACATGCACGATTGCGACACTCCGGGTGGTCTTGCGAAGTCACAATCATGCACATGCACGACTGTGACATTTTGGGTGGTCTTGCGAAGTCACGGTCGTGCACCAATGGACTTGCGAATCCTTCTTCTTCTTTACCAACTTCACAACTTCAAACCTCCATAACTTTTGATCCAGAACTCCAAAATTTACAAACTTTAAATCAAAATCTTTCATGAAGACCATTTTATCAAAATCTTCCTATATCGGTACAGTAAATTCATGAAAGTTTCAAATTAAAAACTCAACACTATTACTATTCATTCTCAGAAAATTTCCAGACTTCATTCTCTAAAATCGAACACTTTAAATTTTTATTTCTAGTTTTTCTACTCCATTTCAAACAACTCATTTACCATAAATTCATACTACTCCAAAATATACAACTTAAAATCAAAAATCATCAAAAGCCAAAAATTCATATTCAACCTATTCATGCTCTATCAACTTTCTGCATTTCCAACTTTCATTCTCCATGTCCATGCTTCCTCTCAACTTCCATTTAAACACTCATTCCCATCTCAGACCATCATTTTACAATTATTCTTCAACTTAAAAACCATTTTCTTAATATTTTCTAAAGAATTCATCAACTCACATATACACTTATATATCTCCATACATACACAGTGAAGAAATAGAAAACAAAACATACCATTTTTTCATTCTTTTAATTTTCTACACTTATCCTATACACCATTTTATTGCTATTTCAAACTCCGAAACTCATTTCTACAACATCTGATCACTAATAATCATCAAAACTAAAATAACACTATATCCATATTTTCATCCCATT
>JANIJH010552541.1:0-15235 GCA_024520975.1 Erythroxylum areolatum
ATCTTCAAAGTCATCAAAACCAATAAATTCTTTTTCTCATCAATTTCCTCAAGGCATAAAAACTTCTATAACACAATCTATATCCGAAAACACTCATTGAATTTATTTTAATATTTCTAATTTCAACCGAAAGTTCGGGGTCCAACAGGTATAGACCATTGGAAAGTTGGAAAGAAAGTCTTAAGGTATCTTCAAGAAATAAAGGAATCAAATCTATTAAAAATAATCGGATATTCAGATTCAGATTTTGTTAGATACATTGATAGTGGAAAATCAACATTTGGTTATTATTTTCTATTAGTAGGAGCAATTTCATAGAAAAGCGCTATACAATCTATCATTACTTCATCCATTATGGAAGTAGAATTTGTAGCTTATTTTGAGGCCACAATTATTGCTTTATGATTGAGAAAGATTATTTAAAGTCTTGGGGATATTGAAGATCATAGGTGTAAAACTTAGTATGTTTTCTTAGTGTTAGAGTGTGGTTTTAGTATTTTTCTTAGATGATAGTCATGTGTTTAGGACATAGATTTACGTTCTTGTTCATATTTTATGTTTTTTGTTTGATTAATTGTTGTTTAAGGTAAAATTTTAATCTTAATTATATGTATCAAAGATCTTTTGATGTGTTTGGAGATAAGTGGAGAGATGAGTAGAGACAAGAAAAAGAGAAGAAACGATGAAGAAAATGCTGGAGAGACAAGTCTAGCACGATATATAATAAGGAGCAACAGGTTGGAAGTCTTTAAGATAATCATACAACCCTTGCTGATTGTGGTTATGCACAATCATGTAAGGGTTTTCCAAGATGTGAGTTTTTTTCATACTTTTGACATTTCAGGGCTATTTTTAGAAGATATACATGTGAAAAGCCTTAGACAAAATCCTAAAAGGCTTAAGAATATATAAAGAAGATTAAAACACCACTTGATGGTTGCATAAACATAATTAAAGAAGATTAAGAGAGCAGAATTCTCAAGAACAAGGCTGCGGATTTTCTAGCTAATGGCAAAGAAGAGAAGACTTCTAAATTCAATTCTTTACTCTTTTCTTATTTCCTTGTTGTTAGATGTTAATGATGATTAAACTTAGACATTTAGTTACATCTATCGATTTCTAAATTCCTTTTTTTAGGAATGATTCTTGAATTGTTTTTTGAACTTTACATTATTGATTTAATGAATATGCTCGTGATGTTTATTGTTTTATGTTCAATTTGAAATGAGAGATTGGATTGGATAATCTATATTGTGTTGCATAGTGAGAGCTGGTATCTTAATAGACCTATAAACATCAAATTAATAGGCAATTGAAGAGAGATACTTAGTTGTTTATTAGTTATCCATAGGATTGCTTCAAATCTAGTTACATACTTAGAAAGAATTTTGATAGATTGAAAGATCATAATTCAATTTCTATCTATTTTAATTGAGATTACTTCGTTAGGTCTCAAGAGAAGGTAATCATAATTATTGGATATCTAGGATCTAGTATGATTAAATCAAGAAGGTAAATTGAAAAAAAAATAAATATAAAAGTACTTCCTATTTTTCATCATTAATAAATCAATCAATTTTACTACTGCTTAGTTTATTGTTTAGTTATTAATTCTTTATTGTTTAGTTTAATCTTAGTAATCTTCTTATTGTTTACCTTAAAAAGTTACAAGAACTTTTGGGTGACTAATACAATCCTTAAGAGATGATATCTTTTATGATATAAGATATGATCTGTATACTTACAATAAAGAAAGTTTTCAATTATAACATCAATTGTCGACACAATTATTAAACCACTGAAAATTTATTGTGAAAATTATGCAAAAATTTTCTTCTCTAAGAATGAAAAATATTTTAGAGGTGCTAAATATAGTGAGTTGAAATGTTTTGTCGTAAAGGAGAAAGTTAAGAAACAAAGAGTGTATGTTGAGGTAAATTATGAAGATATTAAGAGATTTATTATGCGCGCCTAATGTTTATATTATTAACAAAAGTTTGAAACATTTAGCCAAGATGGGGAATATTAGAATGTAGCCTGATTAGTAGCTATATTGATAGTAATATTAATATAATTAAAGAGTTTTATATGATTTATATTTCTTATTTAATAGTGGAATACATCTTAACCAATTATTTTAGTCATTTGATGGATGTACCGGATTAAATATTATAGATATATAAATTGGTCTTCTATATGTTAATTAGGGTTATAGATAATTTTCTATCAAGTTTATGCAATAGTAAGAGTGTCAAGAGAGAAAAACTATTTTTAACCAAGAATGCGGTGAATTTTTTAATCTCTTTATGTCAATGATATTTTCCTCATTAGGTATATAATATTACACTCTAATAATTTATTACAATTGTTTATTCAAGATCATAAAATTAGGAATGTTAATTTTAACTTTTATGTCATGCAGATCATGTTAGCTGACACAAAGAAATGGCATGTCAAATTGCTTTTGATGTTGGTTAGACATATACCGAGTATTAGAGATGCATGTCAAATACATAGTTGCTTGGTGAATTACGTATAAGTGGTATGGTATGACAATTTTAACAGTTACTAAATTGTTCAAATTTGAACTTGTTATTTGCATGGTAGTCGTAGCTAATTAGATTTAGACAATAAAGTGTCTAACAATCTATACTGTGTTAGTTGTTTTTGTTTGTTGATAGTTATGTAAGAAGTTAGGTGCAGCTTCTCTTCAAAAACTATTTGGAAGTCCCAAACAACTAACTTGGGTATATTTATCTATAAATAGGATTCATAATGTTGAACATGACTCGCATGAGATAGCCTTCTTGCAATCCTTCATTCAAATATTATAAGTTTTTTGTTCCACATTAATCAAGTCCCTCGTTCTGTTATATTTTGTGTCGGTGGCCCCAAAACGTGCCTAACACTAATGCTTATAATATATTTGATAAAAAGTCTCTAAAACTATTATATGAAAATTTGGTTATTGCGTGTATATTCATCTAAACACTCTTTGAAAGTGAACAAATTAATATCAACCATCATATACTTTGTCAGGGATGTTAAGTTATGGCAATAGGCTTAGGTGAATGACGATATATATGTCCCTAATTGGCCGTTCTTAAATCGATACTTGAGATGCACTTGTATGGATATTAAAGGACCAATTCTTGCCTTACAATACTTCCTGGATTGCAAAAGAAGCATCATGAAAGGTTTGACAAAATGGAGCAATCTGCAGTTGATAAAGCACAAAATTAAGTAAGCTGTGTCACAATAATATACAAGCATTACACAAATTTTCGTTATGGTATTGGAGTTTTCTCTATCCATTGAATAGAGAATTTCCTCCTCCACATTCTCATCTTTTTCTTCCCCATCATCATAAAGATGGTTAACTCATCGTCATCCACACTCATCTCTCCAAAATCATCATCAGCTTTGGCGGCAAGCTCAGAAAAATCAAACGGTAGCCATCGCTCTTACAACAGCATAAAGTAACATTATTCCCTTCAATGGTGACCTAATGTCCTTTAATGCCTCATCGTAAATACGAGTCAAACTCTCAAAAGGAGGATGAAATTATGCCTCCCAGAAGTCACAAATGACAACCTCTTATTTGGCTATGGATATGTTTGTCCTGTCCACCCAACATTGACCAGACTCATCTTTACTGGCTTCGACAATAACGGTTGGTGCTCTTGGGAATTCAATCAATGTTTTACAATACTATTAGTCCCGCTCTCAATAATTGCGCTACATTGACTGAAGCGTGGAACTTCCATATTAAAAAACAGTATTGCCAACTGTTCAAATACTCGCAAATTCTCTCTCTTATCTTCTCTCATGTCATATGAGAAGGAAAATCAGTTGCTACTTATATGGACAAAGTGAAAAGCATCACAGATGACCTTGCACTCATCAGTCATGTCCTAAGTGATGCTGAAACCATTACTCACACCATTAATGGACTTGGAGACGAATTCAAGGAACTCACAAATGCTATTCGAATCCGTGACATTCCCATCTCCATCGAAGATCTCTATGATACACTTCTAAATGGATAATCATTCAAAATTAGGAGGAGCAGTCAAAGCAAGATGAAACGCAAATTACTACTCAGGAGGCTCAACGACGTACTACCAATTATAAAGGAAAAATTGGAAAGGAAGTCATGAGATTCTAAGTATGATAAGGTAATTCAAGAAAAATAAATTCATCAGTTTTCAAATTTCGGAGGCCAACTACTCTTCCATCAATCTTAGCAAGATAGCAACATCAATCAAGGACACACTCCACAAGGATTCCACCTTCGTTCAAATTCCCAGTCCTATCATCAATCTTGGTAGGCACATCATCATCAAAATCAACCTCCAATTGTTAGTTGTGTGAGAAACTGGGACATAGTGCAAAATTCTACCGTTCTAGTGGTCCACCATCCCAATATCTTAATCGACCCCAAGCTCATTATACAGATGGAAACTCAAGTCAATCCAATAAGTGAGGCTGGACTCAAGCGCCACTCAGTTATATTGTTGGTTTAGGCCCTATAACCAATCGTTTTAGTTATAGTTTAGTAGCAATTATTAATAAAGACATTTTTTATCTTTATGTATTAATTACATTTGATGTTTTAATATTAAAGATAAAATCTTTGAAATAATTAATGTTTAATTGAAATTATGATAAGATCATAATTGTGATATTCAATTTATATTTATGCATTATTCCTAAATGTTCCTAGTTGTAATTTCAACAAGATGGGATATTGTTAAAACAGTAAAACCATCACTCATTATGTTTCTTTCTTATGAAGAAATTAATTGATATCATAAATTAAAGTATGAAGATACTTAAACTAATGTGTGGGTGATTATTAGAGAGTAAGTCACTGAACTAACCCAACTATAAGAATCACACAAGGAATATTACTTAAGTGTCTGTGGATTTTCTCATAATAATGATTGTACAATTGATCCTTAGATTTGAGATTAAGAAGATATCTCGTGTGAAAATTACTATATTTTGATACTACTTATAAATTGTCCTAGGATAATTCAATCAGTAGTAATTGAACGCAATATGAAACATATAGAGATAGTTGAGTAAGTCAATAAAGGATTCGTCGCTTTAAAGTAATTAGAAAGAATATCTCAATCTTCTTGATTAGTAGTGATTTATGGAATTCTCTTGTCAGATTGAATTGACATTTAAAAAGACGTTTTTTAAATACCAATTATAAATCAATTACTAACTAGAAAAATAAACATGATTGGACCAAAAGAGAAGACACTATATCTATACTCTATCTAATTGAAATATTATATGGCGAAAGGATTAAATTATACATTATAACTATGCATGAACAGGTCAAGTCAAACCACTTCGACATTCTTGATATGTGGGTGGTTATGGCATGTTGCTAGATGTCAATCTTAACCTATGATTATAAATTGTTTAACTGGAGAACTAAATATAAATTAAAAGGAGTTTTAATTAATCTAATTCTAATTATGAATTATGAATTATAATTATAATTATAATTATAATTTATAATCATTGCTAATATATTAGGAACTTAATGGATCACACATTAAAGAGCAATTTTTGAAAAAATCAATTTAATTAAATTAAACTTAATTATAAAGTTTGAGAAAATTTAGGGAACAAATATAAGATATTTGATTTTATTAACAAATGAAGTTAATTATAATTAGAGTATGACTTTAATTATAATTAAGGAATTCAATTTTAATAAAATTACAAAACTATCCTAATGTTTTTGTCTATTAATAGGAAGAAAAGAAAAAAGAGCTAGCACTCTTATATTCTTCCTCTCATAGTGTTGAGAAGTTATTCTATGAATATCATCAAAGATTGTACAAGTGAACAACTTGTAGTTGATAAATTGGGAAAAATTTCAAAGAATTTTCAATGGAAACACGAACAAGGTATGATTTCTTATGATTCGTATTTTGTTTTATTCAAGTTAATCAACTATTAGAATTCGCTCAGCATTCATAAAAATATTTGTTTTCTGCGGTGCCTGTGATTCGATTACGGTTGGATTCTAACAGTGATATCAGGGTCTCCTTTAATTGTTTAACTTGAATTAAGGCTTGATTGTTAATGAAGTTGAAAAAAATAAAGGTTTTATGAACTGATTTTGTCTATTCTCTTTGACTGTTCTTGTCTGCTTAAGGAATTTTGTTTATGCATGTATATTCATTCCAGAAACGGCATACATGTCTCCATATGACTGTTGTTTGTTATGGAAATTTTGCATATGGTTATTGTGTTCTGGAATTTTAATTAATTGAAAAGAATAATTTGTATGCGTTTTAGAATAACATTTGCCTAGTTCTGGAATACTTGTTGCATCCTGTTCTTATGTTTAGGCTTTACGTTTTTTGCCTTTCATGTATGTAGCATTTTTTTTCTAAAAATCATTTATCTCTCTGCCTCTATTTGTATGCCTATGCGTTATTTCCTGAATATGAAAATTTATTTTTTATGCCTATGCATCTTTTCTGCCGCCCCCTATTATCTGCAACTGGTAATTGTTCTTCTCCTTTTATAAATATATGCATGTATATGAGTTTAATACGATTAATTCCTTAAATCATTATCTATTTTGAAAAATTGTTGTCTTGTTCTAGAAATTGTTTACTGCTTTGGTTTTGGTTTTGGTTCCCTATTTTTGCTTGAATCTTGCATTTGATAGCTTGTGTATCTGCTTATGCTTGCGATAACGAATCAGTGGCTTAAAAGCCACTGGTAGAATGTCTCACTAGTGGCGAAAAGTCACTAGTGACAGTTGAGTGGCGACGCCACTGATTGGCGTTACTAGTGAAAATGTTGGGAAGCAAGCAGCATGGGCGACTCAGTAGAGGGAAGTTGACATCTCCACCAGTGGCAAAAAGTCACTAGTGACAGTCGAGTGGCGACGCCACTGATTGGTGTTACTAGGGAAAACGTTGGGTGAATATCACCCATGGAAGCAAGCAGTGTGGGCGACTCAGTAGAGGGAAGTCGACATCGCAGAGGAGACCAAGCAGCAGTAGGGAGGCCGCGAGGAGTTGACTGCGAGGAGAAATAGAGAAGCAGATGGGGTGGTGATTTGAGAACTGTCGAGTGGAGACACGACGATTGAGGATGAAGTAGGCAATGTGGGAGAAACATGGGAAGATGGGCTGCGGTTAAATAGACAAGGGGACATGGGAGGCGGTTGCAGAAACTTGGGCAGCTTCTGGAGAAGATGATCTTAACTATATTAGTTATGGTAGTTTATTTATTAACCATTTTTAGTTTGTTAGATAATTACAGTTAGTCCGTTTCTACTTTCGTGAACACTGTATATAAAAACTTTCATTAGTTGCTAATAAAGTCAAGCTTTACAATTATGAAAATACGTTTTCTACATGGTATCAGAGATCACTTTTCCTTTCTGTTTTCCGCTTGCCAACTACTCTGTTTTCTCTTTTCTTCTTTGCTTTTCTTAATCTTTACCTTTCTTGAACATCAATGGTGCATGATGATCCTACTCTTCCTTCCAGTCTATATTACCTTCATCCTAATGAAAATCCAGCTTTGGTTCTCGTTTCTCCAGCTTTAACGAGCTCGAATTACCATTCTTGGTCTCGAGCAATGAAAATGGCTCTTACGACCAAGAACAAGTTCAAGTTCGTTGATGGTTCCATCAAAGCTCCACCTGTCACTAATCCGTTGTTTTCTGCTTGGGAACAATGAAATACAATGGTGATTTCTTGGTTGCTTCACTCTATTTCACCTTCGATCACAACCAGTGTGCTTTCGATTGATTTCGCTTATGAGATATGGTGCAATCTCCGTGAATGTTTTTCTTAAGGAGATATTTTCACATTTCCGATCTGCAAGACGAAATCTTGGCCTTCAAACAAGATGATCGTTTGGTCACGGATTATAGATGAATTGCTGAATTTTCGGCCAATTCCCTCATATTCTTGTCGCACTTCTTGTTCTTGTGGTGCAATTGCTATTTTTTTGAAATATCATGATAATGATTATGTGATTCGTTTTCTCAAAGGATTACATGATTGTTTCACTACTGTTCGATCTCAGATTATGTTGATGGATCCCTTGCCTTCGATCTCTAAAGATTTTTCTTTGGTTATTCAACAAGAAAGACAGTTAGCAGCTGGTTCTTCTCAAGTGTTTGTTAGCAACATTGTTTGCCAGAATTCTCAGCATTCTTCCAAGAAATCTCAGGCTTGGTCTTCTGTTGATTCACGCTACTGCACCTTTTATGGTAAATACAGGCACACTGTTGACACTTGCTATGAAAAGCATGGCTTTCCACTTGGTTACCGGTCTCGTGGGCAGACTTCTCGTGCACATAATGTGTTTGATGATAATGTTGCCCAGTCCTTTGACTCTTCGCAGTCTACTGCCGTCTTACCATCCAATCCTTGTGTTAGTTTAACACAAGAGCAGTTACAACAGTTGCTTGCCTTGCTTCCGTCTTCAACTACTCACTCTCAGCCTCATGTTACCAACCAAGTTCTTACCGCGTCTTCTGCTCCTCCTTTGACTGAAGGTAATTCCTTTTCTTCTCATTGTTGGATACTTGATACTGGAGCCACTGATCATATCACACACTCCTTGTCGTTTTTTGCTTCTTACACATAAATTCAACCCATTAATGTCACTCTTCCTAATGGCTCTAAAGTCTATGCTCAGAACTCAGGTATTGTCATTTTCAGCAACAACTTTTATCTTACCAATGTTCTTTATATACCCCAATTTACTTTTAATTTGTTGTCTGTTCCTAAGTTGACTAATATTTTGTCAAGTTCTTTTATTTTTTATCGATCTCACTGCTCTATATAGGCCCTACCATCTATGAAGATGATTGGTACAACTAAGGTTTTCAATGGTCTATACATATTGGACTCTCGAGTACAAATTTTCTCTGTTTCTCCTCCTACAGCCTTATCTGCTATTACTGCTTCCTCTAACCTTTGGCATCATGGTCTTGGTCACCTTTTCGATTCCAGACTGAGGTTGATGTCTTCTTATATTTCTTCTTTGTCTTTCACTGATAATTCTACTAGTAAAGCCTGCCATTTGGCAAAGCAAAAGAAAACCTCATTTCCTGTAAGCACTTCCGTATCAAATAAAATTTTTGATCTTGTTCATATTGATATATGGGGACCCAATCCTGTTGTTTCTCTTATTGGTCATCATTATTTTTTGACTACTGTTGATGATTTTAGTCGTTTTACATGGATCATTCTTACGAAATTCAAGTCTAAAGCTCATACGCACATTCAGAATTTTTACACTCTTATTGAAAGTCAGTTTGCCACCAAAATCAAAGTACTTCGCAGTGATAATGGTTCTGAGTTTGACTTACCAGCTTTCTATGCTTCTAAAGGTATTCTTCATCAAAAATCATGTGTTGAAACCCCAAAACAAAATGGCACTGTTGAAAGAAAACATCAGTATATTCTTAATATGTCTCGAGCCTTGTTATTTCATTCTCACTTACTTTAGTATTTTTGGGGTTATGCTGTTCTTCATTCTGTTTTTCTCATTAATCACACTCCCATACCTCTTTTGGCCAACTTTACTCCTTTTGAGAAACTTTACAACACCAAACCTGAATTTCAGAATTTAAAGGTGTTTGGTTGTCTCAGTTTTGCCACCACTCTTCATGCTCATCGACACAGTTTGATCCCAGAGCTCGTGAATGTTTTTTTCTGGGTTTTCGACCAAATATCAAAGGTTATGTTCTTTTTGACCTTTCTTCCCATGCTATATTTGTTTCCCGCAATGTTACTTTTCACGAATCCATTTTTCCCTTTTCTCAAACACCTATTTCCTCTTCTATTCCATCTTTGATGTTTGATCCCTCTCTCCTCTATGATTCCCCGTCTCCTCCATCGCCCCCATCTCTAAACCCTCCTCCTCAACCTTCTTCTTTGCCAGCTTCTTCCTTCCCATCTTCATGACCCTCTCGTACTCAAAAGTTTCCTTCTCGTTTTGATGGATACCATTGTTACCTATGCTCTGCTGATGCCAATCATCTTCATAGTCATACCACACCATATCCTTTGTCTTCTTCTATTTCTTATTCCAATCTTTTTTCATCTCATTTGCATTTTAACCTTGCTATAACTGCTTCCAAGGAACCTAAGACTTATTTCCAAGCCAGTAAATATTCCCATTGGAGGGAAGCAATGCAGGCTGAAATAATTGCTCTTGAGCAAAATAACACATGGATCATTATGGATTTACCTCCTGGCAAGACTGCCATAGGTTGCAAATGGGTTTAGAGGATTAAACATCACGCAGATGGTTCTATTGAGTGTTACAAAGCTCGACTAGTTGCCAAGGGCTACACCCAAACAGAGGGCATCGATTACTTTGATACCTATTCTCCTGTGGCCAAGATTACTACTGTTCGTCTTTTGCTTGCTCTTGCTACTTCTCAGAATTGGTTTATGAATCAGCTTGATGTTAACAATGCATTTCTGCATGGTGATCTCCATGAGGAAGTGTATATGGCTTTACCAAGACTGCCATAGGTTGCAAATGGGTTTAGAGGATTAAACATCACGCAGATGGTTCTATTGAGTGTTACAAAGCTCGACTAGTTGCCAAGGGCTACACCCAAACAGAGGGCATCGATTACTTTGATACCTATTCTCCTGTGGCCAAGATTACTACTGTTCGTCTTTTGCTTGCTCTTGCTACTTCTCAGAATTGGTTTATGAATCAGCTTGATGTTAACAATGCATTTCTGCATGGTGATCTCCATGAGGAAGTGTATATGGCTTTACCTCTTGGTTTTGACTCTTCTGGTTCTTCTTCCGTTTGTAAGCTGTAGAAATCATTATATGGGCTTAAGCAAGCCAGTCGGCAGTGGTTTTCCAAGCTTACCTCTGCTCTTATTTCTCTTGGCTATGTTCAATCCACCTTTGATTTTTCCTTGTTTGTCAAGAAGGATGCCGTTTCTTTCACAGCATTATTGGTATACGTTGATGATGTTATCTTAACTGGTGATAACATGACTGAAATTGCACGAGTTAAGGCTTTCTTAGATTTTTCTTTTCAGATCAAGGATCTGGGTGACTTAAAGTACTTCTTTGGTCTTGAAGTGGCTCGTACTTCCTCTGGCATTCATCTTTGTCAACACAAGTATACTTTGGATATCTTGACAGAAACTGGTTTTTTGGACTGCAAACCTGCAAAAACTCCTATTGTCACTAAAGTGTTGAAGACTACTTGTGATGATTTGCTTCCTGATAATTCTTCTTTCCAAAAACTTATTGGTCGCCTTCTCTATTTAACTTCTACTCGACCAAATATTACCTTTGCTACTCAGCAGTTGAGTCAACATTTGGACTCACCCATCGTCACCCATCTTCAGGCTACTCATCGTGTTTTACGCTACTTAAAGAGTTGTCCTACTACTGGTTTGTTCTTTTCTGCTGCTTCCCCACCTGTTTTTAAGGCCTTTAGTGATTCTAATTGGGCTGGCTACCCTAAGACTCAACGATCCGTCACTGGCTATTGTTTATTTTTTGGTAACTCTCTCATTAGTTGGAAAGTTAAGAAGCAAACCACCATTTCACGCTCTTCCTCTGAGGCTGAGTATAGAGCTCTTGCGTCCACTGCTTGTGAAGTTCAATGGCTTCACTATCTCTTGCGTGATTTGCACATGCCTGTTTCCTATCCTACGGCTTTATTTTGTGACAACAATTCTTCCTAACAACTTGCTACAAATCCTACTTTTCATCAGCGGACAAAACATATCGAGATTGACTGTCACCTTGTTCAGGAGAAAGTGCTTACTGGTGTTATCAAGCTTCTCCCTTGTCCCTCCAAGGATAAGCTCGCAGATGTCTTCACTAAGGCTCTTATCGTTGCTCCTTTTCGACTTAACATATCTAAGCTGGGATTGCTTTCTATCCATTCTCCAGCTTGAGGGGGGCTCTTAGCTATATTAGTTATGGTAGTTTATTTATTAACCATTCTTAGTTTGTTAGATAATTACAGTTAGTCTGTTTCTACTTTCATGAACACTGTATATAAATACTTTCATTAGTTGCTAATAAAGTCAAGCTTTACAATTCCGAAAATACGTTTTCTACAGATGATGGGTGCGTGTGAGTCATACGTCCACCATCTTTGGACATAAGTGTAGGCAAACATAACTAACACATGCAGTTCACGCGCCAGTTAACGTCTCCTATTGACTGCACCCTTACTTCTTTTATTTGTTTTTTAATATTTTAAAACCTTCATTTCTATTTAATTAATTTAATGGAGATTAAATTAATCTATACTTCTAATAAAATTTAAATATATATATTTCCAATTTTTGAAAATTATTTTCAAAGGGAATTTTTTTTTGGAATTTTTTGGTATTTAATTTTTCAAGAGTTGAATTATTAAATTGAATTAGTTATTAGATCAATAATTAGAATCAAGTCAAGATTTCAAATGGTTTCTTTCATAATTGGATTATGTTAGAAATTATAAATATAATGAGATTATATTAACCAAATGGGATCTTAACTTCAAAATTAAAGTAATTATTTTTCTTAATATGATTAAGATAAATAATTAAATTGATTCTTAATTAATTTTAGAAAAGAAGTTTCTAAAATTAGAATCAATTTATATTTCAATTAGATTGCAATTAATTAATTTAACTCTTTAAAATTAAGAAAAGTGTTTTCTTAAGTAATTAAGAAAGTTGGTTCTTAATTAAATATATTTATGTCAATTTGATTGAGATAAATTAAATATACAATTATATTTATTTAGAGAATTATTATTCAATTTAATTTAGAAATTGTTTCTTTATTTATGAATAATAAGTTTCCTGATTTATTAGAAAATTATTTTTCTTCATTAAATTTTCAAAAAGTGTTTTATTTATTAAGAAAAATGAGATTTCTTTAATATTTTGAAAAATAATTTTCTAATCTATTAAAGAAATATTTCTAATTAACTAAGAAATCAATCTCTAAATAAATAATATAATAACTTTCTTAATTAAATTTAAAAGTGTTTTATTTAATTTTGAAAGTAGTTTCCTTTAATATTAGAAAATAGTTTTTAATTAAAGAAAAGCAAGATTAGAAATAATAATTTCTAAGAGATTAGAAATAATAATTTCTAATTATTTCTAATTAGATTATAAATAGTTTTCTAATTGGCTTAGAATTTTTTATTTATGTCATTTGGAAAATTGAGTTTTTCTAAATTATAATAAGTAGCATAATTTATTGAAAATTGTTTTCAATTAAATTTTGTTAAAGAGGTCAAGATAATTGGAAATAGTTTCTAATTGGATTTGAAAATTTGTTTTCAAATCAAAATAAATTTCTAATTTAGGAATCAATGAGTTTAATCTAATGTAATTTTTCAAAAAGTTGGAAATATTATTTTAGATTATGAAAATCAAAGTTTCATATTTTATGCATATAATTTGATTATGAGTACATAAGTAGCAAACTTTATTTATATGTTTGATATAAATGTTGAATGCATGTTAAATTGTATGTTTTATATGTATGATATTTTATATGCAATTTTGTGATTGATGAGATGTATAAAATTAAAATCTTTCATTAAAATATTAAGTACACATTGAGAACGTGATTGTTACCTTCCATTATTATAAGAATAAACCAGAGTTTTGTTTATTGTAGGCTTGTTGAGCAAACTTAAGGCCACTTTAATCTGAACATGTTTAATCTTATAATATTGGGTTCTACTTAATTCGTGTGATTTAGATGAGCAAACTCATGATCGCATGAATTTAGTGGTAGGGTTAGGAATACTATGTATAATATGTTTCGGCAAGAGTTGTCACCTAACGGATCTAATAGTCATATGAGATGTGATTGATAAAGTTGCTATCTACCTAATTAAGTTTAGTTAGTTTGTTGAGCAAACTCAAGATCAATTAAATTTGAATAGGATCCTAACCCACTAGAAAGATTAGCATAACCTTTTCGAATAGTAATGAGTGTTAATCTCATTTAGTAGTTGTTAATGGGTATTTTATATTAATGTTTAAATTGCACTAATTAAGAATTATTTGTTTTAATTTTAGGTACACATTAGATTTGGAACACTACAAGAAAAAGACGCATTTCGCATCGTCTTCCCAGTAGACGTCGCGAAATGTAGGAGGCTTTCGTGACGTGTTCCCGAACGTCACGAAAGGGGCCAAGATTCCACGACGTTGTATAGAGACATCGTGGAAAAACCAAGTGTTAGTCGTCATTTAGATAGTTAGACATCGAAAAAACGATAGGCCGACGTTGTGGAGACTTAGACGTTGGGAAAGGCCATGTAAATAACGTTCTCCCGCTGGCCCACCAATGTATTTTCAACTCCCCCTCGATCTCTCCCACGTTTAGCTCTCTGCCACCTTTAGCTCTCCATCTCTCTCCCACGTTTAGCTCTCCGTCCCTCGAGCCACCTGCCCTCTCCCAGCTCGAGCCACCTTCCCTCTCCGTTAAGCCACCGTCCGTCTCTCATCTTCCGTCGAGCCACCGCCGTTGGAATCGTTGTCTTGCTTCAGGAGTTGGGGTCTTGCTGTCGTCTACTATCGTTGGTTCTGTCGCCCTTGGAATCGTTGGAATCGTTGGAATCGCCCTTGGAATCATTGGTCCTGCTGGCGCCCTTGGAATCGCCCTTGGAATCGTTGGTTCTATCGTCTACTGCTTCACGAGTTGGTTGAGGTAAGTAGTTCAACGAATTTGGATGCGATAAATTTAGGGTAAATTGTTCTATATTGAATCGATTGAAGTTACTAGGGTGTATTGTGGGTGTAAGACTGCTTAATCTGTTTTTCTGATTATCTGTAACACAATGCATTTGGGTTTGCATTGTGTGACAGTATGTTAAGGAAGAATGTATTTGAAATGTTCGTTGAAAGTTCTGAGTAAAATCAGCAGTGTGATCATTGATTTTAATATATTGCAATGTTGTTATTTTTTAGGTGATATATATGCATCGACTTAGACCATAAAGTTTCCTCATGTGTAAGGAGGTTCCACGCTCTCTTTGTTAGGAACATCTTACTTGTTGAAGTGGTGTAATCATAAGTCCTCCTTTATAAGCTACCTTAAAAATGACAGAACCAAGTTCTAGACCAAGACTAGATTCGATGGCTAAAATTTCTAAGATTTTCTTAAATTAATTGATATGTTTTAGACTTTATTAGTTTGAGTCTCTAGCACTAACT
>JANIJH010552794.1:0-15189 GCA_024520975.1 Erythroxylum areolatum
ACTTTCTCTTTTTAGTTCTTGCCATTTAACTTCATTTCAATCAACTCATCCACTTTTGAATATTTCTTATTTTTACTTCAAAATCTGGGTCCAAAATCTAAAGTCGTGCACCGAGGAAGGATGAGCAGTTTTAGGAATCAGTGAAATAAAAAGTAAAGTTAAGCTCTTTGAGAAGCCTCCCACAATGGAAAAAGTACTGAATGGCTCTAGTAATATCAACCCTAATGATTTGCCAAGTTTTCCTAAAGAAGAAACTATTGAACCCATTTGGCCTAGGAGCCTTATTGGGATTAAAGGAGTTCAAGATATCCTTAATCTCTTACACTGTGACATTTGTCAGTAGGTCATTTTTAAGATTTTCAGGAATGGGAGAGGGAAAGAGATTAGTGACATACTCTCTAGAGGAGGAAAGGCTTTTCTTGTTCCAACTAGTGCTCTAAAAAAACCTAGGAATTGGCTTTGGATCTCTTCAAAATTAACAATCCTATGTTTAGAATCCAACATTAAGGAGTTGATGTTATTTTTATTCCTAGTCGACAGAATAGAGTTATAAAAAAATTTGGTATTCCTATCTCCTTCTTTGAGCCACTCTGTTTATAAAACGACTCTTGGTCCTCTGGAGCACAAAGCAGATTGTTAATGGCTTAATTTTCCTAGACAACCCAAAGAGGACTATTATGCAAATAATAATTTGATCTTGGATATGGTTAAGGGCTACTTGACAGGCTTCAAGTCTAACATTGAGATCCCCTACCTGATCAGAGTTTAGAGTTTTGAGTGCATTTTTAACTAATTTGAGCTTCAAAACCACATAAAACATGGGCATCCACCATACCTGAGAAGACCATGCATCTTCTATAGTTTGGAGAGAATCTTCCTAAGGGGCTAAGAAGTTAGAGAATCTGAAAAGGGAATGTCTTTTTTGTTGGTTTCCTAAGGCCTTAATCACTATAGGAGAGTGGTAAGAGATGTTTGGATTTCAAATCACTCCATATGAACTAGGGAAACAAGAGCTCTAAGCTTAACTAATAAGGGCTCTATCTAACTTTCTAGCTATGAAGAGCTCCCTTGCTTGTTTATTGGACCAAGTAAAGCTAGGTCCATTAGAATTTAAGTCATACAAGGCACAATCCTCAACACACTTCCTAAAGTCCTTCATACTAGTAATAGCTGAAGTACTAAGAGGTTCTGCCTTATGGGAAAATAAAATGGCATTGAAATCCCCTACAACTACCCACAGTTGATTACCCACACTCAGCTTGATATTAGAAAGATCAAACCAAAGAGACTTTCTATGGTTATGGTTATTAGAACCATATAAACAAGTCATAAAAAGGACACAATCACTGTTAAGAGGAGTGACCTCCATATGGATCACTTCCTCTGTAATAACACTTGGGAGAAATTTCAGGCTACCACTAACATTGTATTAGAAGCCTGATCTAAATTACTATGATTATGCCACCTAGGAAATAAGGAAGCATACACATTGTTCAAAAGAGAAGGTGATTTTATTCTAGATTCAACAAAAAAAAAAAAACAAAAGCACTAGACAACTGTTTAAGGAAAGACTTCATAACTAATTGTTTCTTTGGATTATTGAGACCCCTAACATTCCAAAAAGCTAAAGCCATAAGGACCAAGACTTACACCTTTTGTCTTCTCCTAGATTTCCTACTCTTCCTACTAGTAAAAACCTCCTCTGCATCATCATTAACACTCGAACTCTGACTTTCACTAGGATTATTAGGAATCAATTCAGAATTAAGAGAAGTAAGGGTAATGCCTGATTTGTTTACAGCAAGGGGGCTAGCATCTACAAGGCTTCCTTCTAGATCCTCTTGACTCTCTTGAACTTATTTATCTTTCCTTTGATCAGCTACATGTTCTGATGGTGTTTTCATTGGGACTGAGCTGTGTATCCCCCTGGACATTCTCCTGTCCAAGCTCCATTTTTTGGTTCGTGCTATTTTGTTGTGACACGTTCTCCATATCTAAATCCTTTTGGACCCCAGTCTCAAATAATCTACCTGTAGGGTTCCATTCCTTCCTATAATTTTCTGGCCTCCACTTATACTCTATCTGGATTTCCTTGAATGTAATTAGTCCCTCTTCACTATAGGTTGCCAACTGAAACCCCATTGGCCAATTACTCTTTTGATCGATTTCCACACACATTCTAGCATATTGAACCCTAGTCATCTTAGCTGTTTGGGCATCCATTAGGAGCAGTTTCCCCATTGCACTAGCTATTCTACCCAATCCCTCATTATTTCAGTACTCATAGGGGATGTTATGGAACCAAGTCCACACTGGAGCATACCTAATTTCTTACCAAATTCATTCCTTCTTCTGAGTTGAAATTAAACATAAATTTATTTGAGCTTGTAATCAACATATATGATAAACCAAAAGCTATCCATGCTTTAGACAAAGTTCTCTAAACTACAGGGTATATGGGTCTCTTACCAATGAAGAACCCAATTAGTGCATTCCTGATCTAGGTTGCCCCTTTCCTTGATAGCTCTGGTGGAGGAATGACAAATATCTTGTCATCCTTAATTTCTGGAGGGTAATAGGCTAAAGCTTTAGCATCCATTGAATCCTCCACTACATCTGAAACCACAGATTTTTGTGTTTTGGGTTGGAGCATCTACTCTGATGATTTCACACCATCGTGTTGTTGAGGGGTTGAGGAAGGTTTTATAGGTTGGATTGAAGACGACAGTGGCGATTGCATCACTTCCACAACTATCGGGTTTTTTGAAAAGGGGCAGGTTTTCAAGTTTGGATTTGTATTTTGGTTTATGTTAGGGTTTGTGGAATGGTTCAAATTGGTAGGTCTGGGTGTTAAGGAAGGGATGGTGGTTAGAGGAACATGAGAAAGAGAAAACGAAGAAGAAGACGCCATAGAAGGAGAAGGACTTAATCACTGATGGTCAAGCAAGCCACAGAAACTTAGGCTTCTCTCTCATCTCTTGAAGTTTTTACTTGACTTTTGACCGTTGTTGTTGCATTCATTATCTTCTTTTCTTGATTGAATGCGTGGTTAAATTTTGGCAAGATTCGACAATAGTAGGGCTTATAATTCCATTTGTTGCTCCTAAATTTGTGAACCTTCCTTAGGTGACAAATCTTAATTTAATGATCTTGTTTCTTTTCTTCTAATTCTTATTATTATTCAATTCTTGCCTTTTTTTATTACCTGATGACAATTACTCAATCTACATTTGGCTACTTTTTTGTTCATTATGCATGCAAATGAATGATCTTTTCATTATTATCAAAATCCTAACAGTTAACTTTGTTTTTCTAGAATAGGCATATGTAAAATAGACTAGTCAGAGTTGTTTGTGTTTTCCTGCAGACTCTAATTCTAAATACAATCATCGATGGTAAGTAAACTCTTTTTCTTATTGCTTTATTAACCTTTGGGTTTTTGGCGATCCAAAGTTCATATGTGCATACATTATCTGGGACTTGACAAAATCAGAAAATAAAACAGTGTTACAAAGTGAATTAGGGGATTAACAGGAACATGATATCATCTTTCTTCACCTTGGATTGATACTGGGAGATAAACATGATAATTGATGATGACAAAATAAGTCAAATATCTATACAAAAAATTTACAAATTTAACATGTTAAGGAAAGCATAGTTCTCAGAACTTTGTAAGCCCTTGCTGTTTCACTATATGTAAGAAATGTGTTGTATGTCTCTGAACTCACCTCGTTGTTTATCTTAATCACTTGCTTTTTAGTTCTCTTTCTTTTACATTCAACTGTAGATACATATTTTGCTTCATTTTCACCAATTGCTCGTGGTTTTGTAGTGAAGCATTTGTTCGTTGAATTGTAAACTTTTTGTAACGAATTGTCACTAATCAGGTTCTTTTTCTTCCATAGATTTTAGTGCCTTTAGTTTTTGCCTTGGTAATTGTAGGACCTTATATTTGGAACTCTTTCCAATTTGTAGCTTTTTGTTTTGCTCATAAGGATATAGTAGCTATCGTATATTGATAGAAAGTGTATTGATTTTTTGAATGATAGTTAGATTTCAATCTAATTTTCTAAATTTGTATGCTTGAATCTAATCTATCCTATTCTTTGATGATACAGATGGCAAGTCTGGGAGGAGAACAAATTTATAAATGGGGGTGTCAACTCATCAGCGAGATAAGGTTAGTCTATTATGAACTTAAATATAGCACAATGGCATGTAATTGGTTTTCTTCATCATCTGAATGTCTACCACTTATTCCCGTAATATTATAACTGCTTGGAGTACGTTCGATTCTTTTATTTACCTAATTTATATCATATCATTGCTATACATATTCTACTGTATCAAAATATACCAATAGTGATGTAGATTTCGTTGATTAGATTTGAATTTAATATGTTGCATTTTAGATTAATTAGGTTTAAACTTATACTCCATTTTGACTGAATTTGGATGTAAATATTTTTCACAACTGAATTAATCGCAAATATTATGGTTAAATATAGTTTATTTGACTAAGTCAATTCAGACTAGGTTTAAATTTGGAAATAATTTCTCTTCCATATATTTGCATTTGTTTTAGTGTTACACTTTTACTCTTAATAGTGTTCGATTTGTTTGGGAGAGACAACCATATATATGTTGCAAGTAGTTGATCAAAATTAGTGTCATTGTTAATTTTACAGATTTATTCTCCTTTTCTTTCCTTAGATCAAGGATGCTTATATTTTGCAATTTAATCACATATTGGTGTTTTCTTCATGTAATTTTTTATAAAAAAATTATATATCTGTTATTTGGATTAGCTCTTTTTGAGGATGTGTACCTTTGACGCTTTCTATTTATTAGTATCATGACTTTAGCTCATTTTATTGGTACGCCAATAGTGGTTTAAGGCTCATGTTTCTTCATGTGGTATATTTCATATTCTTTATCATAGTACTCCTATAGCCAACTATGTCAAGATGATATGTCTATGATTAGATGATACTTCTATGATCAGAAAATTAGCCACAACAAATTAGGGAAAATTCCCTTCCACTGTTAACTTTGATTATTTTTATTTAAAGGCTGATATTATGACTATATTTTAGGATCTTGTCCTGGATGGTACTTCCACCACTTAGGTCTTTATCGACATTAACCTGTGATTTTTAGTTGTAAAATATGGAACTACGTTGTATTGTTCTTTAAACATTTATTAATTAGCTTTAATTCATATCAAATTTGACAGTTGTTATATTCTATATAATATAGTATTTACAAATGAACTACTTAATTAACAGTCGTGATTAGTAATAACAATAATAATAATGTATTAATTATTCCATTAATTTAAGTTAACTGGACAGAAAAATGATTAAATTATATTTAAATTTAAAAATTTTCACAATTAATTAAAGAAGTTTATTTAAAATGATTAAATTATATTTAAATTTAAAAGAATTACACAATTAATTAAAGAAGTTTACTTACTGATTATATAAAAATAAAAATTGATTAATTATTTGTACATTTATTTTTTTTGAAGTTAAAATTAAATATGAATTAAAAGTTTCTTATATCGGAAAAAATTAAATTATTAATTATTAATTATAGGTATTAATAGCTTGGTAATAAGAAAAAGAAAATATTAGTAATTAGTTGATTAATTATAACATAATAAATCAATATAATTCACAGTTCACAGACTGATTAATAATAACAATGAAAATAATAAACAAATTTACTTTCTAATTAATTATAATATATTAAATATATGTATGTATAAAGTCATAGCCGTGACTATTTAGAAATTAATTAATAATTGACAATAATAATAATAATAATAATAATAATAATAATAATAATAATAATAATAATAATAATAATAATAATAATAATAATTTCAAATTGATTATTTAATTTCTTAAATAAATGATAAATAATTAAATTATATTAAAATTAACAATGAATAATGTAGGGTCATGAATAACATATATATTAAACTTTAATATTAACTACATAATCTATTAAATCTATTTAAATATATTAATTAACTAATTATATTTTTTTATTAAAACTGAATAACTTTAACAGTCATTGATAAATAGTTAATTTGTAAATAAAGTATGATTTAATAAATCAATTAATTTATTATATTTTAATTGTTATCAATTATATCAAAATTAATTTATAAACTATACTTTAGATATATTAAATTAAGAGATCATAATATTACCTTTGTCACAATGACACTTAATTCATGGATGTAGATTTATACTTAATTAATAGTAAAGACACAAGTTATGTTGTTTCAGCAAAAGAGTCGAAGAATTAAGCAAAAGTGTGGAAGAATTCATGAAAAGTGTTGTTTTGTAAAAACCTGGAGGACGCTTGAGAAAAGCTGCATGATCGTGCTCCTGCACGATCGTCATAGAGTAACTCTCAGAGCATTTGCATGATCATGCACAACGATTATGACATTGATGAGATATAAGTGAAAAAGGACGATCGTGAAAGCAACGAATCAACTGGAATTGCACGATTGTGCATAGCGAGAATGTATAGATATATAATAGTTTTCAACATCTTTCGACTACGATTCACTTGAAATTTGGAAATTAATTAAATAAAATAGTATTAATTAGTTGATTAATTATTACATAACTAATTGGTTATTTAAATAATTAATTATTAATTTTAGGTGTTAATTGTCTGGTTACAAGAAAAAGAAAATATTAGTAATTAGTTGATTAATTATAACATAATAAATTGATTATTTAATTACAATGTATTATTAAAATTATAAATTCACAATTAAGAGTCTGATTAATAATAAAAAATAATAAACAAATTTATTTTTTTATTAATTATAATATATTATGTATATATGTACATGTTAAGTCGCGGCCGTAACAATTCAGAACTTTATTAATGATGACAATAATAACAATAATAATATCAATTAATCTAAAACTAATTATTTAATTTATTAAATAAATTATTACTAATTGAATTGTAATATATTATGTAGATATGAACATGTGCATGACTATGACTTAACAATTTACAATCGTGCATCACGATCACCCCTGTGACTTAGACTAATTAATATTTGAAGAGTTACATGTATAATAATTAATAAAAATTAACAATTTACAATGTAGGGTCGTGACTAACACATATAGTAAATATTAATATTAACTACTTAATCTATTAATTATATTTTAATATATCAATTAATTCATAACCTGATTAATAATAACAATGACAATAATAAACAAAATTTATTTTCAGATTAATTATAATATTATATATATATATATATATGTACATATAGCTGTGACAATTCAGAATAATAATAAAATTTCAAAAAAATAAGAATAATAATAATAATAACTTATTATTTAATTTGTTAAATAAATGGTAAATAATTAAATTATATAAAAATTAACAATTCATAACGTACGATCATGACTAACATATATATTAAATTTTAATATTAACTACATAATCTATTAATTCTATTTAAATATATTAATTAATTAATTAATTATATTTTTATTAAAACTGAATAACTTTAATAGTCACTAATAAATAGTTAATTTGTAAATAAAGTATGATTTAATAAATTGATGAATTTATTATATTTAAATTATTATCAATTATGTTAAAATTAATTAATTAACTATACTTTAAATATATTAAATTAAAACATCATAATATTATCTTTGTCACAATGACACTTAATTCATGGCTATAGATTTATATTGAATTAATAGTGAAGACATAATTTAGAAATGGTAGATTAAGCAAAAGGGAGGAAGATTTCATGAAAAGTGTTGTTTCCTAAAAACCTGGAGGGAGCTTGAGAAGCACGATCATCATAGAGTAACTCTTAGAGCATTTTCACGATCATGCACAAGCACGATCGTGACATCGATGAGATATTGAAAAATGCACGATCTTGAAAGCAATGAATCAGTTGGAATTGCACAATCGTGCATAAGCACGATCGTAACAGCGAGAATATGTAGATATATAATAGTTTTGAACATCCTTCGACTGTGATTCGCTTGAAATTTGGAAATTAAAAGTAAAAAATAAATTGATTATTTAATTACAATGTATTTAACACAAATTAAAATTATAAATTCACAATTCACAGCCTGATTAATAATAATAATAAAAATAATAAACAAATTTATTTTCTTATTAATTATAATATATTATGTACATATGTACATATGTATGACTATGACTTAACAAGTCACAGCCGTGACAATTCAGAACTTTATTAATGATGACAATAATATCAATTAATTTAAAACTAATTATTTAATTTATTAAATAAATTATTATTAATTGAATTATAAAATATTATGTATATATGTACATGTACACGACTGTGACTTAACAATTCACAACCGTGCATCACGGTAACGCCTGTGACTATTAAGAGCTCACTGAACTCCTATAGAATCACATTCACCAAGGATACTAGTGTTACTTGATAGACCCATTCCCTTGGGCTCCTTCGTTTAAGTCATCTCTTTGTTTGGAAATTAATTGTCCTGTGTAGTAACCGCAACCTTAACCCCTGATGCTTACATTCAGTCTTTCCTCATACTATGTTTCCAAGACTTTGCATCTTCTGCTCTAAGCTTTTGATAAACATTCTATCTTATAAAAGGTATCTGGGATCACCATTGATATAGATTGCCAACAAGGGAAATGAAATTATGATTTCCCAAACCAACTAGCATACCTACAAAACAAACTTTAGAAGAAAACAAGCTAGAAACCACAATTTACCTTCTCTTAGTATTGGAGCAGAGTTGTTCCATTACTTGGAAGATCACTTTAGTGTTAATGTTCCCCACTTCCATGACTATGTTTTTAAAGGTTCTGAAGTTTCTCTCAAACCATATGTTATACACAATAATAGAGAGAAGGATGAAAAACGTATTGAGCCAAAGTTTCTGAATTTTTAAGGTTGGTTGAACCAATTTAGAATGGATTGAAGGTTGAGCAGGTTTGAAATGTTTATTTGGAAGTGGCTAAAGTAGTGTAACCAAACTGATTTTGAAAAAGAACATTCAAAGAAGAGGTGATTGGTAGATCCATTATCCAAGTATTACAAGTAGCAATGGTTAGGAACATAAGTATAAAGGAGTGTTGATCCCTTATTTATAGCTTATTTAGGAAGGCTAGACACAAGATAAAGGCATACCTTGTGTTGGTACCTTTATGCCACACCAATTTATGCCAAGGTACTCTCAGATAAGAAGGTCTCATTCCAATGTATGCTGAAGCATTTGTGCAAGCTTTTATGGGGGTTGCAATCCATTTTAATCTATCAAGTTAGGAACAATCGGGTTGATAAATTAATGGCTCTAGCATATAAATGGTGTCAATTATGGCACCTTGCTAGCACCATACATTGTCTCTGATAACATCAGATACTTTTTGCATTCATTGGAAATTCTGATCCATTGATAACTTTGGAAGTTGAGAGATTCTTTAGGATACCTCTAGGATGCCAAGGGTCCTACCCTAAGAAAGTAGAAGTACAATTTCCTATATTAAATCTGAAATAGTTTCCAATAATATTCCTAACTTTAATAAGTTTTCTCCAACTCCAAGAACTATTATTAGTCGATTGAGCACTCCAAAAGTTTTTCCTTCTAAGAATAATGTTATGAACCCACTTTACCCACAAAGCTTCCTTATCATTGAAAAGAACCCAGATACTTTTTCCTAACAAGACATTATTCTAAGTAGAAAAATGTTTAATCCCTAGACTCCTTTTTTTCTACATAGGTCATTCCATTTGACCTTTGCATGAGTTTTAGACATAACCTTCCTATACCATAAAAAGTTCCTAAGTTTAGACTCTATGTCTTTAATGATGGAGGAGGGAAGTATGAAATGGCTATACCAATAGACTTGAAAGTTAGACAAGACAAAAATTACCAACTGAAGTCTACTAGAGAAATTTGAGAAAGTGTGCATACAATTAAGCAAGGATTCACCGAAGTCAAATCAGCTTGGCAAAATAATAACAGATCATCAACAAACAAAAGATGGGACATTTTAAGAGCTTTACATCTCTAGTGGAATTTAAAAGTAGCATTTTTGCTATTGAAACATTCAAACTCCTAGAAAGAACCTCCATACAGATAATAAATAGGTACGGAGAGAGAGGATCTCCTTATCTTAACCCTGATGTCCCATAGAAAAATTTTGTGAGAGAACCATTGATCAGGATAGAGTATAAAGGTGAGGTACATACGCTTCAATCCACTTAATAAACATAAGAGGGAGCCTTACAGCTAGAAGCACATTGAGGAAATCCCATTGAATAGAATCATTGGCTTTTTCCAAATCTAGTTTAAAAGCACATCTTTTATGTTTATTTGAAAGGTGGTAGTTCTTAAAAATTTCTTAAGCTAAAAGGATGTTATCCCCTATACGGCGGTTCTTTATGAAAGCACTTTGGTTTGTGCTGATAATGAGTGGCAATATCTATCTAAGCCTATTAGATAAGATTTTTTGGGATCACCTTATAAACCATGCTACAACAGGAGATAGGTCTATAGTCCAACATAGTGGATGGCTGATTCTTCTTAGGAACAAGGGAAATGAAAGTTGAATTAAGCTCTTTGAGAAGCCTCCTATGTTGGAAAAAATCTTGGATAGCCCTAGCGATTTCATTCCCGATAATATGCCAAGTTTGTTTAAAGAAAAAAACCATTAAAACCATTCGGACTAGGGGCCTTATTCGGGTTGAAAGAAAAGAATACTTCCTTAATCTCCTGCGAAGTATCTTCAGCAACAAGATTGCTTCTAAAGCTTTCAGGAATCAAATGAGGAAAACAAGCTGCCACATACTCTTTTAAAGAGGCTAGGTCTTTCTTATTTCCAAATGAGTTTTGAAAAAAATTCAAAAAGTTTTTTGAATTTCTTCTAAGTCAGTTTTCCTATGACCATTACTCATCAATAAAGAGTGGATATTGTTCCTATTCCTATTTGACAAGCTAGAATTATGGAATAACTTGGTGTTCCTGTCCCCCTCCTTTAGTCATTTAATACGGGAAGATTGATTATAGAAAGATTCTTGATCATTTAAGGCTTTAAAGAAATTGGTCATAGCCTCATGTTCTTCGGTAGCTAGTTGAGTCCTATTAGGAAAATGTCTTATTTGGTCTTGGATGTTATTAAGGACAGCTTGACAAGTCTCAACCCTAGCATTAATATCACCTACCTGATCTGAGTTTAGGGATTTGAGAGCATTTTTTACTAATTTGAGCTTAGAAACTACATAGAACATAGCTTTTGTTTTTACTAATTTGAGCTTAGACACTGCGAGACTAGGAAGTTTGAAAATCTAAAAGGAGAAGATCTCTTCTTTTGGAAAGTTAAGGTCCTTATCACTACAGGAGAGTGGTTTGAAATATTAGAATTATGGATCTCTCCATAGGATCTAGGAAACTGAGAACTCCACTTCGAGTTGAAAAGAGCTCTATCTAATTTTCTAGCTAAGTGGAGTTTACCAAATTGCTTATTTAACCAAGTAAAATTCGGACCACTAAAATTAAGATCATACACACCACATTCCTCTACACACTTCCTAAAGTCACTCATCCCACTAATAGCCAAGGAACTAACAGGTTCAGCTTTATGAGGAAACAAAATAACATTAAAGTCCCCAGATATAATCCACGGATGATTCCCAACAATGAGTTTGATATTTGAAAGAGCAGACCAAAGATTTTTCCTATGATTATAATTATACAACCTATAAATACAAGTAACAAAAAACTAGAATCACAGTTCATAGGGGACACCACCAAATGAATCAATTGGTCAGTAGTAATAAGAGGAGAACACAAAAATCGATCAGGGTTCCAAGATATCACTATCCTGGCACAAGAAGCTTGATCTAAATTACTACAGTAATGTCATCTAGGAAACATAGTAGTGCATATATTATTCAAAAGGAAGTGAGACTTGATCGTAGATTCTATCAAACACACAAAAGAAATCGACAACATCTTAAGGAAAGATTTCATAGCTAACAATTTTTTTGGGTTATTGAGTCCTCTAATATTCCAAAAACCTAGATCCATAACACTATACATAAAGACAAAACCTACTTCTTTTGTTTTTTTTTAGATTTTCTACTTTTCCTAATGGTAAAATCCCCCTCTACCCCTTCCAACAAACCCGAGCTCTGAGAATCACTAGAACTATTTGAAGCCACATCAGATTTAGGAAAGGAAATAGAATTACCTACTTTGCTCACACCAGGACAGTTAGCATCTTCTAGGCATCCATTAGAATCATCCTACTTCTACTGAATTTCTTTGCCTTTAGTTTGCTCATTGAGGGTTTCATCCATTCTACTCTTCTTAGAAATAACTTGTTGCTTCTTGGGACTTTGCTCCTGACCACACTCCTTCTGTTGTTTTTTACATGTAGGTATTGAAATATTCTCCTTTTCCAACTCTTGTTGAGTCCCAGTCTCAAACAACCGACCTGTAGGTTTCCATTCCTTCTTTTGTGTAAACTTCTCAGGCTTCCATTCATATTCTATAGAAATCTCCTTAAATATCACTTGTCCCTCATCATTATGGGTAGCCAACTGAAAAGACGAAGGTCAGTTCTTCTCCAAATCTAATTCTACACACATTCTGGCATATAAGATTCCAGACATTCTTGCTGTGTGGGAATCTATAAGTAGAGATTGTCCCATTGCATTAGCAATCCTACCTAACCCCTTATTATTCCAATATTTGTAGGGAATATTATGAAATCCTATCCAGACAGGGGCATATCTAATATCCTCCTGCTCCGCCACATTTAAGCTCCATTTACATAAGAATAAGAGCTTCCCTTGGATATGCCAAGGGCCTTTCTCTAACACCTCATTCATACCACATTCTGAATCAAAATTGAATAAATTTTTATTCGAACTAGTCACCAAAATTTCTATTAAACTGCATGCTAACCAAGATTTAGAAAGGGATCTTTGAACCACTAGGAAGGTAGGGTGCTTACCAATGAAGAAACCTATCAGAGAATGAAGAAATTTTGTTGCTCCTTTTTGATCTAACTTCGGCAACAAGATGACAAAAATTTGGTCATCCTTAATCTCCAGGGGGTAATAGGCCAATGCCTTAACATTCGAGGGCTCCTCCACTAAGCCGACAACTACAGATTTCCAAGTTTTTAGTAGGGATTTCACCGATGCTCTATGGTCTTAAGATTTTAAGAAATCTCTAGACCAGTTTGCTCATAAATCGATTTAGACCAGTTTTGCAATCTTATGGCTATCTTAACAGGGGAAAGGTTTGGTCGATTTGGGCCAATGTTTTGGGAATTAGGGTTTGAGGAGGGTGTCCAAAGTGGATGTCTCAGATATGGTTCAGGGATTTAGGCTAGGGGTACACGAGATGGTGATGTGGGAGAAGAAGAAGTAGCCATGGAAGAGGGGTCAAACACACTGGCGATCTACAAAGTAATGGACGCTCAGCTACTCTCTCTCTCTCTCAATTTTTGCTTAGTTAAGATTTAACATGTTGGACTTTTGAGGATTGGTCTTAGTCTATAGGGTGAGGAAAAAATACCTATTGAATTGGAAACAAAGATTAACCCATGGTCCCCCTCCACCATGAAGGAGTTACTTTATAAGTTGAATCCTAGAATAAAGAAATATGAAGTAATCATTATTTATTATATAGGTATTCATTTAAGTAGTCACACATGTGACTTAATAGTCATAGGTGTGACTCCCTTGCAATGTTGTGACTTGTTAAATCACAACCATGCATGTTATTTTCTTTAATTAGCACCTATGTAATTTTATAAAATTAAATAATTATTTATAATGTTATTAATTAGTTGATTAATTATAACATAGTTAACTGATCGATTAATTATAATATATTTAACACATGCAAAAAAATATAATGATTTAATTTAAATATGATCATGTAAGCCCACAGATTCTCCTAACTATATGTTATATAATGCATATATGTAGACACATCATTTTGGTTATGACATCTTATGGATCCTAACATGAAAGCCCAATCCAACACTTAGATTTACTATCTTCCTTTTACTAACTTAGCTAAAATTAATATTTTATGTTATTTTGATTACAATTAATATTAATATAATTAACATGAATTGATAATTGTAGAAATAAATTCGTAATTAATTTACCTTAAAATAATTATTTGATGTCCAAAATTAAACAACTTCAATTTTGTAATACATGCCAATTTTTCTAGTCTTACTAGAAAATCTATTGCTCTACTAAAATTAATTTCTATAATTTCACAAAATTTTTAGGGCATCAAATCATCTTTCCAAGCATCTCTAGGTCATTTCAGGATGATCAAAATAATTTAAGAATCAACCAAAAATTATCTTGATAACTGAAACACCGATAAGACACTAAGAACAACAAATATGACTTCTAAAATTTTCTAGAAATCAAATTTAAAAAAAAATCATTTAGGCATGCATCAAAAATCAAATTAACACATTTTTATCACATAAAAATATTTTTAAGGTTCTGGAATCAAAATATAAACTTACAAAAACATCAAACAAAACATATCCTACAATTTATGGAAAATTGTCTAGATCTAGAAAACTGTTTGATAAAAATTATGAAAACATTTTTAATAATTATACAAAAATTACAGAGGAATAAAGACATCCCAAATATGTTTACATAAGTTTTATAGAATCAAATTCCATGAAAATCATGTGTAACCTCATCAATTTAACCAATAGACATCACATACCTAGCAGAAAGACAAATTTCATGCATGTTCTTGTAAAGTTGAATTAAATAATCACATTAGAAATATTTTTAATCACATTGAATCATTCAATTACATCTCATTAATAGATTGATGAAAAAAAATTGTAAAAACCATTTTTCTATAAAACATTTCTAACAAAACATTACAGAACCCTAAGTTGTCATAACCAAGAAAACAGTTTTCGTATGTCATGTATTCTACATCTAACAAGGCACAAGATGTCACTGATACCGTTGTTAGGTTCCGATTATGCATCTCATACATAATATATATCAAATTTATGTTGGATCGGAAAAAGAAAGCATGCTTAGTTTGGAGAAACGATAGATTTCAAAACTTTTTAAGAAATCATCTTGCA
>JANIJH010552807.1:0-15184 GCA_024520975.1 Erythroxylum areolatum
TCCATAAATATGTTTTATGGGTAATTTTGTATTATATTTAAAATAATATTATATAAATGAGTTTTATATAATTTTGTATGCAAATTTTGTTTTATATGTACTAAGTTTTTATTGTAAATTAGTTTTATATATAAGATTTTTTTTTGGCATCTTTGTGATATGTCAAATTAAAATAGATTAATTAAATTATAGAAATTCCTAATTCATTTTTTGTACGAGATGATTATGAGCTTAGCGAAATTTTCAATCATACTACATGAATTATGGATTTTTAGATAATTTAATTAATGGAAATGTGCCTCATGTCATTTTTTAATATATACTTGTAGATATGGCAACTAAAATCTTGATCGGTAATTTGTCCACCACTGAAAAATTGAATGGTATAATTATGCTATGTGGTGGACAATATCAAGCATCCTTAAAGGCTTATATAGATTGGTCCAAAAAAGATCGTAAGGCATGTTATACTATGTTGGATTTCATGCATGATGATCTAATTGGGGAGTTTGAGGATCATGCCACTGCTAAGGACGTGTGGGACAAACTTAAGATCACTTTTGATCAAACATCTGCTACAAGACTTCGTGTTTTGCACCTCAAGTAGATGAATTATAAGATTAATACGACTCGTACTATCACTGAACATTTATGAACCATAAGTGCTATGGTTTGTGATCTTAAGGCAGCTAGCTGGGCTATCTCTGAAGAGGAACAAGTCATGAAAGTGATTCGGGCTCTTCCAGATCATACTAAGCACTGGAAGAATGTGAAACTTGTTTTGACACATAATGAGAATGTCAAAACCCTTTCAGAGATCACTGGGAACCTCAAAATGGAGGAGGATCGTTTAAAAGCATCTGACTCCTCCAATCTGGCTCTTGTTGATAAAAGCAAAGGACCAAAGGGCAACAATGCCAATCGAGGTAAGAGAAAGGTTCTCGACTTCCTCAAAGGAATGGACCAAAAGGTCATATTGTCAAGAAGCAAAAGGCTAAGGGCCAAGAAGAGAAAAACATGACACGTATGAAGTGCTATAATTGTGGAAAGAAATGTCATTTTGCTCGGGATCGTCCTGATCATATAAAGTACCTTTCTTATCTATAACTCCTGAGTTATATGTTTGTTCTCATGCATTAGTTGCTAATTCTCTTCCTAATTTGGATTGTAGATATGGGAGCAAGCAAGCACATAGTTCAAGATCGAGCTAGCTATGTGGACTTTCATCAATATCTGGTGGGTTCACAAAATGTCGTATTAGGAAACGACAGTGAAGAAGATGTTATAGGAATAGGGACTTACCAGCTCAAGTTACGTAGAGGAAATACTTTGCTTCTCCATGATGCTCTCTATGCACCTGGGGTGCGACGTTGCCTTGTGTCTCTTGTAACTTTAATGAAATCAGGATTCATTTTTTGTTCTAGTCATTATGGATTGGATATTATGTATAATGGCAATATTTTTGGTCATGCTACATTGAAAAACGATTTTCTAATTCTTGATTTGGATGCATGTTATGATAATTTATCTTCTGTTTATGTTTCATATTTTGATCCTAATTCTAAATCTGTTAAATGACATACTAGACCTGGTCACATTTGCCAAGATAGATTGAGTAGGCTAGCTAAATAAGGTCTTTTAAACTGAGTCACTAAGGTTAAGTTGTCTGGATGTGAGCCATGTTTAGCTGGTAAGGCAACCGTGAAACCTTTTTGGTAAGGCTTCAAGAGTGTCTAAACCCTTAGAGCTTATTCACTTTGATATTTGGGACTCATGAATGTTAAGGCACGTCAAGGGGCTATTTATTTTCTCACTTTAATAGATGATTATTCTCGCTATGGGTATGTGTATCTTTTAGCTCATTGTTATGAAGCGCTTGATGTGTTCAAACATTTTATGACTGAAGTTGAGACACAATCAGAAAGAAGAATCAAAACTCTTCAGACCGATCGTAGTCGAGAGTATCTATTTGATATGTTCAAAAAATTTGTGACAAAAAGGATATAATAAGACAACTAACGATTCCTCGAACTCCATAACAAAACGATGTTGCGGAGCGTAGGAATTGAACATTGCTTGACATGATCAGGTCAATGATGGCACACACTCATCTTCCAATTAGTTTTTTTGGGAGATGCGTTGCCCACAACAACTTATATTCTTAACCGTGCGTCAAGTAAAAGTATACCCGCCACCCCATATGAGTTATAGAATGAATGAAAGCCCTCTTTAGATCATTTGCACCCATGGGGTTCGACTGGTTATGTACACAACTCAACTCATAAACATGGGAAACTTGATCCAAAAGCCACTAAAAATGGTGTTTATAAGATACCCCAAGCATTCTAAAGGGTATGTTATGTTTGGTGAGCACCCAAATGGTGGCATAACGGAAGTTGATTCCCGTAATGTGGAGTTCCTTGAGGATGAGTTCCCAAACATAGGTGAAATCAAAAAGGACCTAGATTTGTATGAGTTACAGCAAGATACTCTTAGTGAGGGGGAGAATGTAGTTACTCGCCAAGTCACCGAGACTTTTCCTGCCCAAGAGAACCAAATCGAGAATGAGATTCGTCTTCAATCTCTAACCCAAGAACTGTGGATAGTCTATATATTCAAAATCTCACATCTTAAGGGGATAGTGGGAGTGGTTCTCAACATGATCAGGACCCCACATCTCTAAGAGCTAAGGGGAGAGATTCTGACTCAAGGCAGATAAATGTAGGTCCTAAACTCCGAAGAAGTGAGCAAGGAAGAATTCCTCGACGATATTTTTAAATCAAAGAGAAAATAATCCTTTGTACTCCTTTGGAAATACTTTTTAAGAGGTTGTTGATTCACCTAACCACACAGAGTGGATGGATGCCATGAGGAATGAAATGCACTCAATGACACGAATCAGGTTTGGGAACTAGTTGATCTTTTGCTCCAACGAAAGTCAATTAGAAACAAGTGGGTTTTCAAGATAAAACGTCAAGTGGACGGAACGATCGACAAGTTCAGGGCCCATTTGGTAGCGAAAGGCTATACCCAAATAGAGGGTATAAACTATGAAGAGACATTTTCTCCAATGGTGAGATTTGCCTCTATTCGCTTATGGCTCTGGTTGCCCATTTAGACCTGGAGTTGTTTCAAATGGATGTAAAGACTGCTTTCCTCTATGGTAACCTTGAGGAAGATATTTATATGAATCAACCTATTGGTTTAGTATCAAAAGGTCAAGAAGACAAAGTGTGTCACCTTAAAAAATCCATATATGGTCTCAAACAGTCTTCCAAATCATGGTATTTTAGATTCCATGAAGCCATTACTTCTTTTGGCTTAGTCATGGTTTCAGAAGACTATTGTGTGTATGTCAAGAGAACAACAATTGGAATTTTGTTTCTCACATTGTATGTTGATGATATATTACTAGCTGGCGATAATATGGAGATGCTTAAAACCATTAAAGAGTGGTTGTCCTTTATTTTTGATATGAAGGACATGGGTGAAGCTAGGTATGTCCTAGGTGTGGAAATAACTAGAAATTGTCCCAAAAAGCTTCTTACTTTAAGTCAGGAAGCGTATACTAATAAAATCTTGGAACATTTTCGAGTGCATTATCTCAAACCCGTTAATATTCCAGTTGAAAAGGATTTTACCTTGAGTTTTGATTAATGTCCTAAAACAGATAAGGAAAAAGAAAAATGAGTAATGTTCCCTATGCTTGTGTTGTAGGAAGCTTAATGTATGCTATGTTGTGTACACAACCTGACATTTACTTTGCAGTTAGTTTGGTAAGTCGTTACCAAAGCAACCCAGGACCTGCTCATTGGCAAGCAGTCAAAAGATTTTTTGCTACCTTCATAGTACTTCAGACCTAGTCCTTTGTTATCAAGGTGGGCATTTAAAGTTAAGGGGATATTTGGATGTCGATTGAGGTGGTGACCCAGATGATATGTTTTCACCTTGGGAGGGGGAGCCATATCTTGGTGTAGCGAGAAGCAAGACTATATAGCATTATCAATAATGGAAGTAGAATACGTTGTTTATTGTCTTGCCGCTTAGGAGGCAATATGGTTGAGAAGTTTTCTTCAGGATCTTAATATTACTCCCAGAGTTAATGATCTTGTTAAATTGTTATGTGACAACACTGCAGCCATATAGTTTACTAAAGATCCGAAGTTTCATAGAAAATCTAAGCATATCAAAAGGCGTTATCATTTTGTAAGAGACGTCATAAAAAATAAAGAGGTTGTCATAAAATATATACCTACTAACAAGATGGTACCTGATCCCTTAACTAAATCTATTATCCAAGATTCGTTTAAGGCTCATATGATGAGTTTAGGTTTGCGTAAGGTTTAGTTTTTCCACTGAGTTATATCTTGCTGTATAATGGACATGTTTTCAATTGTAACGAACTTTTGTTTAATAAAAATTTATTTCTCAAATATTCATAGGTATGCAATTACATGATAAGACACATTGTAATGTTACCACACGTCAGGCTTCTGATTGACCTTATCATACAGGTAATCATCCTAACGCTTGAGTAGCAGATAGGATAAGACTTCACAATATTAATATTGAGTGTATGTAATATTGTGTGAAATTTTTTATGTTTGAATAGTCACCTTAGTAAGTTTAAGATGAGACTGATAAGTCGGATGTGATTCAGATTTCACATTGAAGCTTTAAAACCAAATCTCAAGTGTCAAGATTAGCATTAGGTATGTTAATCTAGTGACTTAGATTAGTTTTTAAATAAAGTTAGATTCATGATTTGCATGGCATAAAAGAGTGACATGCCCAACTTAGTAGGAGCTTGTGATAAAGTTTATAATAATTTATACTCCCTTTATGAGCATATATTTTAGTGGAATTTCTATAGGACAAGGCATTAAATTTTTAACTCAATAATTCTTCATTTGTTATTGTATTTCAATATAATCTATAAAAAAATTTCTTACAACTGGAAATTAATTTTTTAAATACTTTTATGAGCTTATGATCCTAACCAACAAGTTATTATATTTTTCCTCCTTATTCGTGACAGTTTTAGTTTTTGCTTGATAAGTTATGGTTATTTTTTATTGGCCATTATTAATTTTATCAATCAAATTCGTTTTGTTGGTATTTATATATTTACTTTTCTTTTGTGAGATAAATTACTATCGAGCTTTTCCTCAATAAGTCATTATATTCTATTTTTTTAATTTTTCCCAAAAAAATATTTATACTTCTTCACTGCCTATTTAAGGGCACATATTGCAATCTAGCTTATCAAATTTTTTGTCAATATTACTCAAGTCTTCTAATCAGGCTTTTTACTTGATAGGTATTTATTAATTGAATATTCCAATCAAGCTTAAGCTTTGTTGTTGATAACATTTTACTTACTCTCCTTTTGTTAGCTTATATTTTTCTACATATTATTCTTTAACATTTTTTCTTGATAATTCTTCAGTTGGAAATTGTGATAAAATATTTGAATCACATATTCCAATCAAGCTTTTCGCTTAACAAATATTTATGCTTCTTTACTGCATATATTTTTGTCACATTTTTTCTTAATAAGTCTTTATATATATTTATAATATTTTTTGATTTAATAGTTTTGATAATTCTTTGCAAGCACATATTCCCATTAAGTTTATCAATTTCTTCATCCTTACTGATGTATAAGATAAGTAACATCTTGTTAAGAAATCTATAGAAAGAGAGTAAGCCTTCAAATTATGAACAGATTAATTACACCCAATGAGTTTCTGCTGCTACCAGGAAAAGGAGATTAAAGACCTCATCTTTGCTTCTTCTTATGCATCCCAATTAAACTGATATTCTTTCAAGAATTAAGTATAACAGTAGCATGCCTTATGATCATCTTAAACTTTTATTATCTAAATTGATATTGCTCTATATGTGATGACTTTCTGCAGAACAACACGAAAGAAGCATAAAAACTAGAATTACCATTGCGTAATGCAGAAATCTACAATAGCAAGAGAGCTTTCCAATTCCATAAAATTCACAGCAACTCCTGCACTAGCAAACTTGTATTCATCCATCAATTGCCATGACAGCGATACCAGTTGATGGGACTAGTGAAACCGGACCAGAATACGTGCTTAATGGAAGCAATAGTTCTTAGTAATACAACTTTCGAAATATTTTGCCTAGTCACCAAAACTATATTGTTCAAAGGTGGTTGGTTGTCCTCCACAGGATAACCATCTGTATATGCATATTTTCTTGTCACACAATTTTGCCTTCGTTGCTCAAATAAAAATCTAAATAAGAATTCCACTCAAGACAATTGACGTCGAAACATCTAAAAACCATGGGAAGTGCCTAAAATAAATTAATATGGAAGAACACATTCTTGTGCGATCTACTCAGTGATTATGGAAATGGCATAATTTCGTCCAGAAATATGAGAACAGATTAATTTGGTATTTACAGGGAAGGAAACACGTGCTCAAAATTGCCAGTATCACCTGCGGTAGCGGTATCGCTTGAAGTTGAAGTAAACATGCAGAATCCCACGTTCAAATGTGCATTTAAATCCCTTCTTATGAGAATATTCCCACTCTTTGTTCACAATACGGAAAGCCTGAGAAAATTTGAAGATGGTTAGTAAAATTACACAAACTTAAATCAGTAGACTGCTCTCTCACGTACCATAAAGGAAAAAGTTGAATGACTGCCTCCGAGAAGCAAAAGAACTTACTATATCTTCATAGGGTGGCCCAGCATGAAACCGAATAATGCAAGTCTCATCACTATTTCCATCCTTCTCAATTGTATAGATTGGAGCCTTTGTCTTGTCCACAAGGTCTGGATAGAAGATATTAAACTTGTATCCTTGCACAATCTTTGGAGGTGGATTGTCATGATCATAATGTGTCTGATTGTACTTGTTCCACTCATATCCAGTATGGACACGGTTGAAATACTTGGGCTTTCGTGGGCGATATTTGTCATGCCACCAATATACCTGCAACCGCATGTAAATATTTAAGGATGAAAAGAATTTCAAAATAAATACCTGTTTCCCATTAATTTACATTTTCCTTTATAAGGGTGCCCCGAAACAGTACGACTAACATTGACTGGTTACAGAAAGGAAGAATAGCTAAGAAAAAGACACCTGCGAATCCAGATTGACCTCAGCACCAGTGCCAAAAACTGCGTCACCTTCCTCCATAACTCCCATAGCTTTCATGGCTTTGAGCTCGAAGTTGTCTTCTGGAGGTGGTGGCTTTGAAGCCATAGCTTCTCGAATCCGCCGTTGTTTCTCCTCAAAAACAGCAACACGTTTCCTTTCCTATCATCGAGTCAAGAAACTCATGGTCAAATCGAAGAACACATATTTGATTGCATTCTCCTGCTATCTAAAGATGCTTTTATGAAAACTACCAGTGTAGCCCTATCCTCTTCTGGATCAATTGCCTCTTCATCATCATCTCCATGCAACAGCTCAGGTGAAAACGATCCACCTTCTTCTGCCTCTTGATCCTCTTTCAACAATGGCTCTGGAGAGAGTGTTTTGGAGTCTACTCACAGAGGCGTGCAAATATTGGTCAGCACTCTGAAAATGAATCTAGAGTTTCACAAAAAATGACAAAGCATACATACCGTCCACATCATGCTCACTTTCCTCTTCACTAGGCCTCAAACTATGATCAGTTTCCACTTTATCATCAACCTCCAAATGTGGTTCAAGGCGTTGCAAATGCTTCCTTAACATTTTAGCGTGGATTTCCTTCAAGCAAGCCTGCATTTGAAGCAATTCACAGGCAACATTCACAGCATGTAATTGAGCAGACATAGACAATCTATAAACTGCTTGAAGTCATAGATACCTTTGCTTTATATATCTGGAGTCGCTTAAGGACAGCCTCCCAATACTCAACTACCTTTGCAGAGCCCGAGCTCATCTGTGATTCAATTTGAGACCTCAATGCATCAAGCTCACTTGAACTCTTCCCTTCCAATAGATCCCTGACATCTGTTTCAATACTAGAATGCAGACCCCTTTCTTCTGCAAGCAGCTCAGCAGGCAATTGTTCCCCACGTACCCTTGCTCGATCCACTGCATCCTTTTTCCGTGCTTCAGCTAGTTCCCAATTAGCAACGACTAGGAGCGCCTGTGCATTGTACGAGTTAGACACAGCCCACCAGATATACAATTGTGCATATATACGGAAACTGAAGGCAAACAAGGAACTTCACAATCATAAGCATTCAAAGTAACATTTGAGACCAACAGAAAAGTAACAAGTATAGTCCATCTAATACTTAATTCACCAAGATTAACGTAGCCAAAACTACTAGTTTCCGGTTTTGATATTTACTTTAAATCAATCTACTCATACAATAAGTTTGGAGGACTATACCTCCCACAGGACACATCAATTCCAAGGAAACGAAGGGGTGAGATTTGGGATAAAAAGGAGAGAGCTGCCCTTATTGTGTATCCCCACATCAAAAAACAAAAAAAGTTGTTGACAGTTCCTGGCATGAGATATCTTGCCTAAGGATTTCCACAAACAAGTTGCACATGTAGATCTGAACAATATAGATTGGCAGCCAAAAAACTTTTGAAAAATGTCAGAAAGACAATACCTCCCAATAATCAACATGGGTTTGAGTTTTCCTATCCATATCAAGATGCAATTTGATGTCATCGCGGAGCTCTTCCATCTCTTTTACTGTCAAACCCTGCATTATGCATATCAAGTGCCAGTGTTAACACAACTTAATTTTATGATACTTGATTAAAATGGGGAAGTCTTAAATAACTACCTTGAAAACCATATATGGCTCATTTATTTCTATATCCAAATCATCCGAGACATTGAGGTGCTTGGATAGAACATCAATGGGCTTCACACGCCCTTCACGTAATCTAATCTCTGACCTGATTTTGCTTTGATCGAAATGAAACTGTAGATTGAACGCATTTTACTAAAATGACAGCCAACAGAAAAAATACTTAACCAAATTTCAATGAAAAGCTGACAACCACACATACCTCCTCTTCTCTTTTTTCCCAATCTTGGAATTCAGCTCGAGCACGTTCCCTAGCTAGCATTGCCTGAAGAAAGAAATGCAGTTATTAAACCAAATTCCATACCAAAATAAGCCAAACAAACAAAATAATAATGCAAATATGAATGAAGTTAACAAACTTATAAGCAATGGTCTAATCAACAACAAAATTCAGCTATATCATGGACTCTAAAGTTACCATTTCTTCCTCATGACGCGCTTTTTCAAGTGCTCTTTCCTCTCTTCTTTTTTTCACCTTTTCAATCTCTGCCTGCATCATGAAAAGCGTTAGTCTTGACCTAATCAAAAGAGCATGTAGGTTCTTTAGCAATTAAGCTACATTATCAAAAGCTTTAATGAAGTAAATAAAAGAACAATCACTGCTTCGAAAGAAAATAATCAATGCAATAATAGTTCAAAAACATGAAACAACATTGTCAAAAGCAATGTGAAAACAACCAGTCAAACATTCTTTGTCTTTCTTTTAATTTTTCGTTTATGGATATGGTTAACCAAGAATGTGAAAGAACTCTCAGAATCTGAGAGATTTCTTACTGAATTTTTATTAAGTGTATTGACAATTTCTGTCAAATAACAAGTAGTGTGCAGCCACTCCGAGAGGGCTGCTCTCTCCAGCCTAAGGCTCACAGAATCCTCTTAGTAATTGTCTACCCCTCTTCTCAATCATTACCTTATTTATATTAACTAACTTCTTACGTCAGCTATAACAAACTCTCTACTCACTCCCCTCCCACATGCACGTAACAATTTCCAGCCCCTTGACCATAACAGAACATAGACACTTACTCAATTACCCTTCCCTTTCCCCTTCTAACATAGACCTTAGAGATAGGAGGCCTAACAGAATGGAATTGACATCATATCTCTAGTAAATAATGCAAATAAAGTCCATTCATCCATTATTCTCAAACCATGCTTTATTAGGTCACTACGTAGAGAGTCAGGTGGTGTAAACTACTCTCTCTACACCGAACAGAAAGAACATCAACAATAAAAAATATTGGATAACAAACTTTGCATTAGTTATGTCACATAACAAATCGGTATGGTAAAATTTGAAAAGCTAGATACACTGAAAGCTATATATCATGTAGCTAGCCTTAAAAATGCATACCATTCTTTCTCTTTGTCTCTGTTTCTCGGCTTTAACTGAGAATATATCAAGTGGAGCACCTTGGACAACATCTCGCTCAATCTTCTTTCGCCATACAAATCTACAATTCATGAATATTAGTAACTCTCATTATATAATATAAGATATTGTCTAACACTAATTTAAAAACAGGCAAATCCATAAGTTCAACAAATTGAATACGTGGATATAGTAAGGTGGAGGGGCAAATTTGCATTGTTCAGTGAGGAGATCGGAATGGTGTTCAATCAAAAGTAGTCACAGATTGTCATATCCTGTCTTGTTGACACAACGTAAGAAGCTGAGACAACTAAAAAGAAGTAGACTTGAAGGGTATGAAGGGCTGTTTGGATGAGCTACAAAATCACTAAGGTTCCAGCATCAGCATTCTGGTTGCAGAAATCAATGCCACGAAGTTGACTTAAAAGCTCGACAAACAACCACTAATATAGTTGTTATTGTTGTACTGTCAAATTGTGAGAACTTCAAAAGTATTACCAGACAAACAAATCAAAAAGAAATTGCGGTAAACTTACTTCTCATTGAGATTAGAATCACCGAATGGATTAGAATCATTCGAATAACCAGACACAGACTGCGCCTTCAATTTCTTCGCAACTTTCATAGCCTGCACAATCACGTCACCAATCAGAAACCCTAAAATTGAGTTAAACAAAAACAATTGAAAAGGAAAAGCCAAGCTTTACCTTTCTCTGAGCCTTTTTAGCTAAATACTCTGCAATTTCTTCTTCAGAGATCCTTCTCGTCTTCCTGCGGTCATTCTCGCCCGCATCACTATCGTCAGAGTCATCCGAGGTCCGGCTGCGCCGACTGCTCCTCCTGCTTCTGCTCCGACGACTGTTACCATGCTCTCTGCGCTTCCTAGAGCTCCGTGGAGGAGAGGAACCGCGTCCATCTGAATCGTCCGAGTAAGAATCGGACTCGGAATCGGCTTCTGAGTCGTCCGAGTTTCTTCTTTTTCGTTTGGAAGAAGGCCGCTCGTTATCTCTTCTTCCCATTGAGAGAGAGAGAGAAAATAGTTTCAGATAGAGGAGGCGGGAAGATTATGTGATTCAGCGACTAAAAGTTTAGAACCGGATTTGCATCTTGGATTCAGAAATCGGGCAACTCGTTTTGACGCTGGCCGTTCAAGACTTGCATACCTCAATGAGACATTTTCGAGTTTCTGGATATATAAATTTGGGTCGGGTTATGTAATCGATGTTGATACAAGAAAAGAAGTAATTGGGTCAATAGTTGCACGTTTTCACTTGATTATGGGGTAGACTAAAAGACCAGGCTTTGCTTTCCAGAGTTGCAATTCGAGCTATTTGGGAAGGTCGTCTCTTTTTTTTTTTTTGTATAAAAGGAAACAGAATACAAAATTACAAGACAAGTCTGGGGAGACAGATCCTCAACAGATCCTCTAAGAAGATACGATGGCATTCGGTGGGTGGAGTAGCAAAATAGATGACTCCAAAGTCGGAGTAGACAACTTGGGTAGCAAATCAGTCAACGCTTCTATTATTTTTTCGATAGACGTGTCGATGAACAATAGACCAATTCCTATTGAACATCTCCAGGATACCCGTAACTATAGGGTTGAGAGACTGGGAGCGGGTGTCCATCGAAGAGAAGAATTGATGTACCACGAGCGAATCCACTTCCAATTCTATCCTGCAGAAGCTCAGACTTCAGCAAGCGAGAGGCCGGTAAAGATGTCCCAGAGTTTTGCTGATAATGTCGCGCACCATCCGAGGTTCTGAATGAAGCCTCCGAGCCAGTTGCTGTCACTATCACGAAGGAGGCCACCTGTTGTAGCCGAGCGGTGGGCACGATTACAGGCACCATCTGTGTTCAATTTAACCCACCCTGGCGGTGGTTTACTCCAGTCGATAAGCTGCTCCTGACGAGGGTGGAAACCTGTGGTGGCCTTGCGCTGCCACTCGGTAGACTTGAGAATCTGATCTGCAAAAGACAAAATAGAAAAAATGGGTGAGGATGGCCAAGTAAATTGATTATCAAAAAAAAGACTTTTTTCTCCATATCCAGAGGAACCAACAGGTCGTGCCAAAGATAAGCGCCCAGTCCTATCTCGGGACTTTCTGGTGCTATTGTAGGTTGATGAGAATCCAGTCCCTAGTAGGTAGCGAGGAGTGGTTAGAAGCAGCAAGTATCATTGGGAAGTCGGCCCACACTTGACAATCTTTGTAGCAATCCCTAACAGCATGGATGGAGGACTCTTCTAGATGGCACTGGTGGCAGGTGCCATCAGAAGCGAGGTGCTTACGGACACGCTGCTAATTACTAACCAAGCGATCTTTCACTAGTAACAATAAGAATGAGCGAATCCTTTGGGGTCCCGACCACTGTCAAATAACCCGCCATATTCCATGCGAAGATTCGTCGTCGTGACCCATAGGCATGGAGTACGTGGAAGCAATGGAGAATAGACCATTGTCAGATGCTCCCCAAATCAACCTATCTGGTCCCAGATACGACTTAGAAGGAAACATGTCAGCGATGTTTTGGCAAATCTGAGATGGGAGATGAGATTGGAAGGCTTCCCAAGTCCAGTTGCCGGTAGAATCCGCGAAGTGGTGGACAGTGAGGCTAAGCTGTGTAGTTGGGATAGGAAGGGTAGTATGGTGAATGAGAGGGCCCACTCCCGTGACCCAAGGGTCGAGCCAGAAGTGCTTTGTGGTGCCATCTTCGATCCTCCAGTGTAGGCCTTGGGACACGATGTGCCATGTGGTCTATATGCTCCACTATACCATAGAACCCTCGGTGGACGCAAGAGAGGTGGGAAGGCAGTTAGCGCCAAACTTATATTTTCCGGAGAGCACCTTGACCCATAAAGTAGTAGGGTTGGCAATCAACGACCAACCAAGTTTGGCCAAGAAGGCGTCATTCGTTTCCCTGATTCTACTGATGCCAAGGCCCCCCAACTCCTTAGGTTTACACACTTCCTCCCAGTTGACTAAGTGGATCTTTTTGCGGTTGTGGGACAAGCCCCACAAAAATTGTCTCATGGCTTATTCCAGATCATTACACAGACTACGCGGTAACCAGACAGTCTACATAGTGTAGCTTGGAATGGCGGCTAAAACAAACTGGAACAAGATAAGGCGGTCAGCGAAGGACAGCATGTCGGGGGACCATCTCGATAAGCGTTGATGGACTCTGTTGAGAATGTACTGGTAGGTTCTTTTGCTGACGCATTGGTGAAGGATGGGAACCCCAAGGGACCACCCGAGGTCTGTAGTCTGGTTGAATTCTAAAGCATGGCTTAAAGAGTGGCAGGTCGAAGGAGGGGTATTCCGAGAGAAGTAGCATCTGGACTTGGCCATGCTCACACGTTGGCCCGAAGAATCATATAAAGAAATCAGGAGATCCCGAATGACATTCACTTGGTCAATATCAGCTTCGAAGAAGAGAATGAGATCATCGGCAAAAAAAAGATGAGAAAGGGGGGACCATTTTTACTTAATTTGATTGGACGCCATCTGCCGGCGAACACTGCTTGTGTGATCACTTAACCAAGCCGTTCCAGACAGAGAACAAAGAGGTAGGGGAAATAGGGTCTCCCTGGCGAATACTCCAGGAAGGCGTAAAGGCCTCACTAAGCTGCCCATTCCAGTTCACTTGGAAGGAGGTAGTAGTAATGCACTTCATGATGAGCGAAGTCAGAGAATTGGGCAGGTCAACATCAATCAAGGTGTATTGGATGAAGTCCTAAGCTAGTCGATCATATGCTTTCTCGATGTCTACTTTAATAGCCATAATTCTCTTCCAACCGATCTTCCTTTTCATCGAGTGGATCACCTCTTGAGTGATGATGATGTTGTCGGTAATAAGGCGCTCGGGCACAAAGCTGCACTAAGTAGGGGCTACAAGCTTTGCAAGATAAGGTTTGATCCGATTAGCAATAATTTTGGTGAGTGCCTTGTAAATCACAGTGCAAAGAGCTATCAGCCTGAACTGAGAAATCAACGAGGGGGATGGAGTTTTAGGGATAAGGACCATAATGGATCAATTCAAAGTTGAATCCCAAGCCTCATGAAGGAAGATGCGCTAGAGGAATATAGTTAGGGAGGGTCCCACAGTGTCCCACTGGGATTGGTAGAACAGTGCTGTAAACCCATCAAAGCCAGAGGCTTTATTCGAAGCCATAGAGAAGAATGTCGTCTTGATTTCGTCCTAGCTTAAAGGACAAGTGAGCTCAGCGATCACGTGAGGCTGGATGGGGAGAAAGAGACCATAGCTCCACCAAGCGGAATGGGAATGCCCGTCGGATTGGTATAAAGCCTCAAGATACCGCTGTGCTAAACCTCAGAGGGCCGCGGTGTTAGTGATCACGTTACCATTGTCATCAGTCAACGAGATGGTACGAGTTTTCCATTGCCTAGCGCGGGTAAGAGCGTGGTAATAGTGAGTATTGCGATCACCCTGACCAAGCCATTGACTCCGAGATTGCTGGTACCAGAATAGTTCTTCTGGATAAAGGACTTGTTCTAACTCCATCCGCAAGTGATCCTCGAGCGCTTGGAGGGAGGGAGAGCCATAGGCTTCCAAAGGTTGTTGTATGCCCGCAAGGCAGGCCATGAGTCGCTTTGTGCAATGAAAAATGTTGCCAAAATCTTTGTCGTTCCATTGTTGGAGGGTAGTCGAAAGACTAGTGAGTGCTCCACTAAGATCCGAAGTACTCGGGTGCCAGTTGTCAGCTACCACTTGTGCAAAGCAAGGATGGGTAAGCCAGGCGGATTGAAACTGGAAGTGACGACACAGAGAAGAGGGGGGATCCGGAGTATGAAAAGTGATAAGAAAGGGACGGCGATCCGATTTAAGAAAAGGCAAGTGGGTAATAATACAGGTATTAGGAAAGGCAAAAAGCCAGGAAGAAGAGCCGAAGGCTCTATGTAACATCCCACCCCGACTGGAAGGGTAAAATAGTAAATTGTCATAGGATGAGATTGATAGGGATTAATTAGTATT
>JANIJH010552984.1:0-15161 GCA_024520975.1 Erythroxylum areolatum
AAACTGGAGCTACAAGATATTTCAACCTAAGGTGGATTTTAATTAGAAGATATAGCATTGTACATGGAGGAAAGTGTAGCTTGAATCAAAAGGGAAAAGCACCTTATCGAAGGCTTTGAATATGTTAATGCTCAGTTGGTGCATTATGCAGACAACAATTCTTCCTATATCCATTGTATTTGTTATAGTGTGCATGACAACTACCGCTGCTCTAGCATTAAGGCATGATGTAGGTTCATCCATAAAGATGATGGATGTAGTAGCCACCAATTCTATTGCTATTTTCGTCCCCTTTCTCTACTCTGTTGAAAGACCATCATCTCCTAGAATTCTTATGAAGGAGTTCCTCAAGGACTTAAGCTTAACCAGTTCCATTAATTCTTCAACAAACATCTAAAACAAGCAATAAATTCATATTCAAAACAATAAGGATATTCAAATCATATGTTTAAGGTTGAACAAAGATAGTATGAAAAGGAAAAAGAGAAAGGTAGCGTTATAACTAATATGAAGCCCACCTCCTTTAAAAACATGGTGGTGTATCGCACATTAAAAAATTTATTAAAAAATCCACGTCAACAAAAGTTTCGCCATGTTAACAAATAACTAATGGTGGCTTTACATCGTTAGTGATCAAGGTTCAATTTAAACATTTTCCAATTATTATAGTTCAATTTGAACATTTTACAAATGTTAGGGTTCATTTTGAACACTCTGAAACTTTCAGGCCCATTTTAAACATCAGTGTAAATGTTATGGTTCATTTTGCTCTTTTAGCCTAGATTGTTACTAACATAAGTTAATGTATAGACACGTTTAGTTGGGCCATGCACAAACATGGCTTGAGACGGCTAAAATAAAAGCTCATTAAATAACTCATCTTCAAGATGTAATGATATGGCAACATATGACAATAATATTTAACTTATGAGCTAAAAAGTAGGAGTACTTCTTCAAATGGTGTGAAAGTGGATGGATGATGTAGTAATAAAAGGGGCATCTTTTAAACACATTTTTCCATGTGCAAAAGAGAAGTTAGTAGCCTAAAGTGGATAACTCCCTACTAACTTGGTGGCATTAGTAAAAGAAGTGGCAAATCCCTACTAACTTGGTGGCTTAATAGAGAAAGTTGGTAATTTGGCTTATTTGGTCCCTAAGTTCTTGTAAGTTTATATAAAGATATATTTTACAATTAATTTATATGTAAAAGGAGAGCATTTAATCATCTATAAGACAATTAAAAGCTTTTTAGAAAAGCTCTTATTGAGAGCTATAAGGAGTTCTTGAGTGGTGTATTGTAGAGTGTTTTGAGGATGGAGTTACTTAAGTCCTTTATATCATATATTATGTGAATAGATCAATAAAAGGTTTGTTTTGTCATATCTCTCTTATTTGTCCTATTTGATTGATTTGTACTAAACACTTTTGTGCTGTAAGTGTGAGTGAGACATTTAAATATGAGTCGTGTAAGATGTTTGAAAACAAACAGACATGTAGTTGACGAATATGAGAGAAGGATGAATTAGAATCAATCTTAATTGCTACATGAGAACTTTAGCAATTTTACTCTAATTCTGTTACATCCAAAAAGTCCCTATGTTGTTGACTTTTTCTAAGTTAATATTGTAATAACCGCAAGTGCACGACATAGCTATAGTTAGTATCGATAAGTGCGAATTGATCCCACAAAGACAATGATTACTAGCAATTACCTTTTTCCTATCATCTAGCTTACGTATCAATTTTGGATTTTAATAAAGAAAATAAAAACTTAAACAATTAAAATGAAATAGATAGAAACATTGAACATAGAAACAACGAATCACTAAAAAACTATCGATATTGAAAATTAGTATCTAGGTTTTGAATCCCCCTAAAAACCCTTAATTGATTGATCTTTTATTATGTAATTGTTTTGTTGATTTATTGGACCGTGGAGATTCCTATGGTATGTAAATAGCTAACCTTGAGTCTATTAACAACTAATCCTAATGTTTTCATCCGAATTACTCAAGTTAAAGTTTATAGAATTGCTTTACTGATTTATGAATCTCTTTATTAGGTTTGACCTTAATCTGAAAGATTTATGTCATCCTATATCTAGAGTTGCAATCAACTCCTTTCAATTACGATAGATCTATTCAAACTTAGGATTTCTCAAACACTACGCATGCAAACAAATTATGATCTAATATGCCTAGGTCAATTAGAACATATATTAAACATGTAATCAAATCACAATAGATCAATCAAAACTATTATACTAAATAAAAGAATTAAAACATATTGTAGCATAAGCTAAGGTTCTTCTAACCTAGACATTAGGAAGTTTGGCTATAAATAATAGAAAATGAATCAAACATAAACTGGAAGAAAAATGAATAAAAAATAAAGAGTTCATAATTCTAAATCTCCCTTTCTCTTCTCTTGCAAGGTAGTGGCTTGATCTTGTATTATGTCGAATCTTTTGATGATTTCTTCATGTTTCCTATCTTCCTGGATCAATATCATCCTTTTTGGACATTTTCCATGTCTGGAATTGTCTCTAAAAGTCTGAATCTCTGTTTTACCATTGAATACATCCTTTTATATAGAAATTTAGGGCTTCTGGGACTTACATAAGTGTATCAGACCTTGTGTCTTAATAAACACCTAAAATTGTGATTATGCACAACCTAGGAGAAATGCATAGGTTGATACATGATCACACATCCCTTTTGTGCTTTGAATCTTTGTTTTATGTCGTGTTTTCATTTGAATTCTTCTCCTTTAAGTTTGTGAAGGTAATTATACCTTATAAATACACTTAGAGTGTATTAAGTACCAATATACAACAAAAGTATAACATATCAAGTAAAGTACATCAAGTATAGATCAAACATCCCCATACCTAAACTTTTTCTTGTCCTCAAGCAAACCATAATCAAAACTAAAATTCTTACAACATCAATCCATCATCAATATCGATTTATCCATCATACTACACATCATCATATCCTATCTAATAAAATTAACATGCAATTAGAATCAAATTATCCTAAAATTAACTTTCTAAGTCATTATTAATAATAATCACATCAATAATTGTATTAAAATCAAAAGAATTAATCTTTACACCCTCACTAAGATTTCACTTAATTCACTAAAGTGTTTATGTGAAAAGTATCAATAACTCTCAGTGAATGCTTGATAGAACTTTTACTACATGCTTGTAATAAAATCACATTCCACCACTTATATATAAACTAAAAACCAAATTCAAAAGGTCTTTATAAGGTTGTAACGGGGCTTAGGAAAGGTATGATTGGGATAATAAAAAGGTTAATTGAAGGAAATTTACTAAAAAGATCATTACGTGGAACTTATTCACAATATACATTGGTCCTTTCATTGTAAAACTAATGGTACTATATACTTATTAATTTTTTTCTTTCTCTAATATATATATGTGCTCAATTTTTTCTCTTTCTTTCACAATAATTTCAAACAATCATTATGTACCACAATTAAAGAAATACTAGACTGTTCAAAAATTCAAGTTTAAAAAACATAACTTAGATAACCTTCAGGGTTGAAAACAATAAAAATATCTTCAAAGAAAAGTAGGATAAAGGTTAATAATTGGTTATAATCAATGACAAATGTAAGGCTCAACTTGGTTATTCTTAAAGGATAAAATTATTGGTGTGGTAATTTTCAAAGAAATAGGCTTAAACAAGTTGTTGAATCTAAGTGCTTTCATCATGTCAATGCTTGTAATTTAACAAATATGGTCTCAGTATGCATGATAAAAGCAAGTTCTAGAATTATTATTCCACTACATATGATAACATACATGAAATAATAGCAAGTGCTTAATAATTTTGAAGTTTTGCTCTTAGCTTCAAAAGCTCAAGAAAAGTATAAGGTATATATGTGTAAATAATACGAAGTTTTACTTAAAATAAAAACGAATTTGGTAGAAGACATATTATAGAGATTTTGAATATAGTCTTGATCTACTAATGAATGGATGGAAGTATCTCTCAATTCTTGGACAAATTTTGGCAACTATATGATTATTTTATCATAAACCAAATGAAATTCATTAAAAGCTTATTACTAGGAAAAGGAATTTCTAATTTAGATTTAATAACTACTTGCTTAATTTTTCAAAGTTTGAACAATTTATTTGAAAAGGAATCAAAACTCTAATTAGGGCATTCCTTATGCCCATGTTTTATAAAATTTTAAGTCACCTAAAGGGAGCTTAAGAAACTGAATGCTGTAAGAATGGATGACACAAAGTAATAAATCATCAAAACTAGAAAGGGGCTAAACATCATCTAAAGCTTGCTTTAGGAAACCCTACAAGATACTAAGCTCAAGTTGATAAAGAGCTACCTTAAAGTCTTTTAGAGGCCTTCCCAATTCACAATTCCTTTATTAAGAAAAAATATTGAATTAATTAGTTGAGGAAAGGGGAATAAGATAAGTTTTTCCTTTAATGCTATTCATGAGAGGTATAATCTAAAAAAATGTAAATATTAGTGATAAATTTGGAGGAGTAGTATGTAACTTGGAGCTACGTAACTTGCAGGTGTGAAATTCTTCTATGATTTTCTAGGGAAGATTAATTACTTGAAAGAGACTATAGATTATTTGATGGAGCTTATTTATAAAAAATCAACAACAAACTCTACTTCATGCTTGAAAATCTTTCACTAGGATTAATATAATGGAAGCACTATTCATTCTTAGCCTTAATAAGGCACTAAAACCTGAAAGATTTAATACTTTTTTTAATCCAAAAATCTTATAATATAACAAGTTAATAAAGATCGATTATGGAATTTTAAAGAAATGAAGTTGAAAAACAATTAACAAGACTTTAATTTGCTTAGTTTTAAAGACACTTAACCTTTCATCTTTTAGAGATTCTCAACTTATCTTATCTTATAACACCTTATAAGATATATCCAAAAGGGCAGTTGTTAGGTTGGATTAAGTCACTCAATAAATCACAAGTCAAATTATGAGCCTTTATTAAAAGAAGGAACATTAGAGATAATGCATTTTTATTTTAGAAACTTCTAAAGAACTATCACTATATTTTGTTTGAAATAAATTGTATTTAAAAGATTGATTTTCATAAATCTTTAGATTCAATTGAATAGGGATTCTTAACTATCTCCTTGATACCATTTAGTTTTCCTCCTATCTTTGTTAGATGTCTAGTTCAGTGTTATTATACTCTTTCTTTGTCGTGTTAATCAATGGTGGGCCCTCTCCATGTTTAAGGTAGCCCAAGGTTCAGACCAAAGTGATTCATTTTCTACCTATTTATTTTTCGTTTGTATAACGGTATTCTTAATCATTACATCTAAGAATTAACTATCACAAGAACTTCAGATTCTATTATAGATATGGTAGAGTGAAATTGTACAAACTTATCCTTTAGTTATGATCTACTAGTTTTCTATAATAAAAAAGCTTCTAAAGCTTCTTAAAAGCCTTAGAAGAATTCATGTATATTTCGATATTATTAGCTAATCCTTCTAAGAGTTCTATCTATATTTTTAATGGTTACTTGGAAATCACCAGGAGTTTAATCAAGTCATTGGTTACTATGAAGGCAACCTAGTTGAAGGACTTAGGGATTTTGATTACTTCTTATACACTCCCTAATAAGATGCATTCCTTTTTAGTATAAATGGTAAAGAATAATTAGATAGCTAGAACGACAAATGACTTCCTATGTGGGTACGTTTTAACTCATCTTATCTATTATCATTAATTCTCATGTTTAATAGAGTTCATATATTTTCATTTTGAGTTCAATAGTCAAAACAATTGATAATTAACAATCTTTAGGTCCCCTTAAAAATAACCCATATGATCAATTATTAAGGGATTCCTTATGGATTTAAAAGTTGAAAGATTGATTCATAATAATACTTGGCAATGGCTGGTGCCTGATTCTAGGTATTACTCAATAATTAAGGACAATTTACACTCCTCTCTACCCAATGTTACTTAGAAAGATCATATAATCTAGACTATAAATACTTCCTAAACTTTCACAAACAAGTTTTGTTAGCAACTGCTTATATGCCTTAACCCGATTGTTCAATGGAGTAACGTCTCTTGGTTTGCATAGAACATTCCCAAGGCTAGCTACTTTTTTTGGCTTGCACTAAAAAAAAATTTAGACAAGGGATCTTTTAACTTACATTCCTCATATGAAAAAATTATTCTTTTTGCATATATCCTTTAGGAACTCTTAACAACCTTTTCTTTGAATACTATTTTTCTTTTCAATATGGAAAAAAAATACTTTTTTTAGATTTAATATCTTTATATGTAATTTTAATTGAGACTCTACCATTATCTAAATTTGCTCTACTTCTTTCCTTTCAATATGGAAAAAAAGATACTTTTTTACATTTAATATCTAAATTTAACTGCAGTTAAGACTCTATTATTATCTGGTTCTTCTCTACTTCTTTTTTCTACTAGTAAAAATGCTTATATATTCAAGGCTTTAAGTCACACTTAGTTACTATGTTTATAAAATTTAGGAGGAGAGAAAAATTGGATCTTTGAAAAATAAATCTAAATATGTAGAAATTTTTTTTATTAACTGTATTTAATGGATTAAAGGACTCAAATTTAGGTAAAGGCTTGGAATAAGATTAAGTGGACCTTAAACAATTAGATGTTGAGTATAAAGTTTGTTTTGTTTTACTAATTTTTTTGTGTTTTGCTCTTCAGTTCCTCTGTTCTCTTATTTTTGTAGTTCCTAATATTTTTCTACTGTCGTTAGCTTTGCCTTTGTCATCTCTAGTTGATATAGCTGTATATTTTGTTATAATGCCTTTCTCAAGCCTTTTCACTAATTTTGTATTTTTACTTTTAAAAGAAAGAATTGAATTTTATAACAAAAAATTCCTTCTTTGGTGATTTCTTACCTCTTTCTTGTGTTCAACATTTGCTTCAGTTTGATGGAATTTTCAACATCCTAGTGAGAGAAGCTCCTACTTTGCTCTATTATTTTTCCACTTATGCATGTTCTTTTTTTTTTCCAATTTGCTAGCCCCTTGGTTTTTGTGTTCTTTTCCCATCTTGATCTTCAAGTCTCTTTATTCTTAAATCGCTTATAATCTTCCCCTCCTTATTCAATTCTTTTCCTCCTCCATTTTTACTTACTAATCCCTTAGCTGGAGATGGATCTTTCTAATCTTTTCACCATATAGTTTTCTCTTCCTGCCTTTATTTTTTTCTTGACAACTCCTTTTTAAAACTCATAATTGTCAATTATGTACCTTATTATTTTGAGCTCTTCAAAGTTTGTAACCTTGCTTTCTACCTTGTCTACCCCTAGAGAAGACTTTCCTTCCTGAACCTCCAACGGATTAGTGGGATCCTCTTCTCAAAATCCTATATAAGCTCTAAGAAATGTTCCTACATCTGCTTATCCTAAATATAAGAGGAGCTGGAAATAAGTTATAAGGGAAGGCCATGACTGTTCTCTTCACTACTATCCCTTTAAAGAAGAATATGCAAGAATAGTAGTGACTTTAGGGATTGAAGTCCTCAAATCTAGTGCAAAAATCTTGAAGTCCACTTTGATGGGGTTTAAAGATACCTGCATTTCTAGTTATACATAACTGGGTTAATAATTCTTAAAGTACAGAGGGTTTGGAAGTTATTTTAGCAAAAGAAAATTTACTCTTATTTACTTTTACCTCAAAACATGCAGCTACAAAAGCAGTGGAAGAGGGCCCCTAGCACCTTAACATTTTTTTTATTTCTCCAGCCTTAGTAACTAGGTTCCCAACCTGACATAGTTAAAGACCACGCATTACCAGTGTGAGTGTAGCTTCACAATGTTACTCTTAAGTACTGGACTATAAACGGACTTATCATGATTGCAAGCTTCCTAGGGAGACTGCTTTGTATAAATGTTAACACTGCATAAAGGAAAAAGGTGGGTTATGGTAGGTTATGTGTTAGCATGGAAGTTGTAAACCATATTTTAGACATTATTCTTATGATAAGATTGGGTTTAAATGGTACTTTGTATGAAGATAATGTCTATGTTAGTTATCAATGGAAACCTTCATTAAATCACTAGGGTAAAAAGTGGGTTCTTATAAGTAAAAAGTTCAAAATGGCAAATTATGAACTCATTGGTTCATTGGAAATTTTGGATAGGAGCCAATCAGATTGTATTAGAAAGACCAAGTTAAAGAGATAAGCTATGTTGGTAAGCAAAGGAAGGACTGCCAAACCCCTGTGTAGGATTCCCAAAGTCCAAATAAAGAGAGTATATCTAGGAAGGCAGATTTCAGGACTTAGTCCCTCAAATTCCACTTATTGGAACAAAAGATGATGTCTTTAGAAACTCTTCCTCTCCCAATTTTATGTCTATTAGTTAAGAACTAGAAGCTTAGTTTGAGAATGTTGTTTTAATAGGGCAATTAGGAGCAAAAGTAACAAAGGCCTCAAACATAAACACTCTCTATAATGAATTGGTTTACATGGAATGTTAGACGTATCAACTACCTGAAGAAGCTATTAGCTTTAAGGGGTTTTGTCTATCAAGAAAATCTATATAGTTTTGCTTTTCTAGAAACAAAGATTAAACAAGAAAATGTTCAGAATCTCAATAAATTAAGTTCTAATTGTAAATTCATTTCTAATCATCATGTATGCTTTAGGGAGAATTGTAATTGAATACAACTTTGACATAATGGAGGTGGAATTTTTGATGGTTGAAATGTAAGAACTACATATGAGATGGAGGCTTATCAACATAATGTTTCTATCTTTTACTCATTTTTCTATAGATCTAACCATGCCTTCCTAAAGAGAGATTTATGGTCAAGTTTGGTTAATTTTCAGAGAATTATTGATGGGTCTTGGGTTATTAGTGGGGACTTTAATTCTACCCTATACAGAATAGAGGTAGAGGGTCACATTCATTTGAGAAACTATTCACAAATTTTAGAGAATGTTTAGAGGCTCTAGGTGTTACTGACCTTAAATCCAAAAGTCATATTGTCAGCTGGAGTAACAAAAAAACATTAGGATGGTCTTCAAGGAAAAAGTTGGATAAGGTGTTGGTCAATCAGAGATGGCTCATGCACTTCCTTATGAGTATAGCTTTTTTTTCTAGACCATCTTGTATTTGACTATTTTCCTATTAGGGTGGAAGGTAAGCCCTAGAAGCAAAACATTAGATGTCACTTTAGATTCAATAACTTTTTAGATGATATGGAGGGGTTTTTGAGGCAATTAGGAAAAGGATGTCTAATAATATATATAGTACTTTTCAGTTTATATATGTTCAGAAATTAAAAGCTATCAAGGAAGAGCTTAAGAGACTTAATGTTAGATCTAGGAACTCTACAATACAAGCCATATATCAAGCTATAGATGAACTTTCAAAGGCATAAGGCTAGCTTACTACTAACCTAGGGGATAATATCTTGCTTGCTTTAGAGAAGTCTAAGCTTAAACAATATCTAGGTAAAGGATAGGAGAATTCTAAAATAGCATGATCAAATCTATGAGGAGGCTAAGGAATTTTTTCAAAGCTTTTATAGTCAAACCCAAGGGCTCCAAATCTCTAGTAGGGGGCTCAACATATTTATTCAAACGAAGATATCCCAAATATAGGCTCTTAATTTGGTTAGACCTTTGGAGGATAGTGAAATAGAAAAAATAGATTTTCATATGAACCCAAAAAAGGCATTGAGTCTACTTGGGCCTAATGTTTTTTTTTTCAAAAAGCATAGTCTGAAGTAAGTATAATAGTGAAACAATTTGTTAAGGACTTTTCACTTTAGGGGTGTTACTTACAGAGATTAACATTAACAAAGCATTTTTACGTTTGATCCCCAAAGTGGATAGTTTTAACTCTTTTAATGAATTTAGGCTTATTACACATTCCAATTTCCTTTATAAACATATCTCTAAAATTATTGTCAATAGAATCAAGACTACATTGGAACCCCCAGTAAGTAATTCCCAAAATGTTGTTTTTTTACAAAGAAGATTGATTAGGGAGAACATATCATTAGTGTAAGAATTGTTGAGAGTGTGCAAAAGAAAGAATTCTTCTCTAAATTTATGCTTTCAAAATAGATTTCAGAAAAGCCTTAGATAGTCTAGACAAGAAATTTGTAAGTATGGTGTTAAAAGTGTTGGGTTTTCCTCCTAAATTCTTAGGATGGAAGCATGTATTACCACCTCATCTTTCTTTCTTTTAGTTAATGACAAGCCTTCTATAATTTTTAGGGAAGCAAAAGGCTTAAAGAAAGGGGACTCTATATCTTCATATGTGTTCATTCATTATATGGAAGCTCTAACTCAACTCTTACACCACAATGTAAGAAAAGCTAAGGGGTTCAAATATCATAGCAAATGTAGGAAAGTGTCAACCATCAACATGTGTTTTGCTAATCATTAATGTTTTTTTGGACTCCTAAATGTCTATATTGAAGTATTTCAATGACCTCTCTACCTTAAATATTAATTTTTCTAAGATCCATTTTATTCTAGCTTTTAGTTTTATTAATATGGAAGAATGCATCGCCCCTATCTCAGGTATAGTTAGGAAGTATGTTCTAGTTTCCTATTTAGGACTACCCATTCCTACTAAGAGGTTACCTTTTTAGGAATGATATCCATTGTGGGAAAAATCCAGAAGAGGCTAAACTCTTGAACTAACAGGTTTCTTTCCTTTGGGGATAGACTTCAATTAATAAAGTCTATGTTAAATTCAATGCATGTCTATTAGGCTGCAAGTATCTTCCAAGCAAAAAGAGTAGCTAAAAAAATTGAGAAACTTTTAAGTGGGTTTTTATGAGAGAAGCATAATTCTAAGGGGAATTTAATGAAAGTAAAGTGGAAGCAGATATGCAAAACTAAGGAGCAAGGAGGGTTGGAAGTTATCTCTATAGCTATTATTAACAAGGTCTTAGGATTAAAAAAATCCAGAATATTTTGCTTAATAGGGAATCTTTGTGGATCCAATAGGTCCATTCCTATATACTTAAGAAGAATTTCATATTGTTTATTCCTCCTAAAAATTTTCAATCTCGACTGATAAAAAATTTGATGAACCTAAAGAAAACTATAAGGGATTGAGTAACTTATAAAGTTGGTAATAGAGATAATACCTTTTTATTGTATGATAACTAGACAAGGCATGGTTACCATATTAGAATCTCTCCTGTGGTACATTTTTAAAGGGAGCTACCTCTTAAAGCTAAGGTTAGCATTGTCACAGATATTGGGGGATGGAAAGACTTTCTAAGATAGATTCAATTCCTTACCCCAAGCTATATCCCTAATATCCAATCCCAAGATTCTTTTTCAGGCTCAATTAACCTCCTAAAAATTTTAGTAATAAATTTTGTAGGCATGGTTTATGTAAGATCCAAAAAATAAAATCTTATGTTAAAAGGGACCAAGGCCTTACTATTATGGTTAGAAGCTCTGATTAAATTGAGAACCATGGATAATCTTAATTTTTTAAACTTGGACAAAAGATGTGTCATGTGTAGAGAGCAGGATGAAACTAGAGTTCATTTGTTTTTCAAGTGTACCTGACCTAGTTATGCGTGGAACATAATTAAACATAATTGTTTATAAAAAGAGGATGTGTCTCTATCCTTTGAAATCCTACTGGAATTGAGGAATCTGAAGTATATATTTAAAGGAGACAAGTTCATATGTATGATTTCCTTCACCACATGTCTAGTACAGGTGTGGAAGGAAGGGATCCGTTAAAGGTTCAGAGACGAAAAATATAATCACTAAGAAATTGAAAGTGATTTGATAAGGAACATTAGGGAACAAATTCTTCTATCTAAAGAAGTTATCATATGTATTAGGGAACTCACAACCTCATAGAAGTTCAATTAACTATAGATTACTAATTTGAAGCTATCTACATCTAAATAGAATCAATCAACAAAGGGGAATTCAAATTAGTTACCTCGAATTAAATGGGCTTCATTAATATAACTGCATATGATTTGACGGCCTCTTATGGAAAGCTTATTTTGGGTCTTCTTTAAAAAGATTCTTCATTGTTTGTGTTCTCAAATTTGTAGGTCTTCGATTTAGGGCTAAGGTAAATGAAGTAAATTCTAGAAAGAAGGGAGAAACTTGTTACTTTTAGCTATTCTTAAATTTAGAATTTCCTAAAGCAATATTTTATTTTTATGTAATTGTCAAACTTGAAGAGATATAACATTAACTTTTGTATTTAGTTCTTGCATTGTTTGGGATAAACGATCAAGCTTTGAATCAATTATTCGAAGGACATTATTTTATGTTCATTTTGGATTTGCCAATTTAGCATTTTTTTCCACTAGAGAAATAGGTACAAGATTGCCATATGGATTGATACCTATGGATCTTGAGTATTGCTTAATAGATACTTTAGTGGTTTTATTAGTCTATGCTTCTAATGGTGGAAAATCTTCCTCATATGATCCATCATTATACAAGGTACTAGTTTGGAGCTTGCCTTAAGGATTGAAGAAATGATTGGCTTAGAGCATCTCGGTTGGATTAGTAGTCTTTTCTGACTACCCTCAGTTATTCAGAGAGATCCTTTGGTTTAGTTTTAGGATTTTTAACACTAATCTAAGGCCTCAAATCACCATTATCATCATGTTTAGGTTGGATCTTCTTTGGTGGTTCACATGAATATCTCTACTTTCTGTTGGGCTCTTCTCGCTATCAGGGGATATAAACCTTGTCATCACTATCAGAATCATAATCCATCAAACATTTGCAATCATAATCACATATAGATGGATCTGTGTCCTAGATAAAATGATCATTAACATGGCTAACATATACTTAATGTCCATCAGGGTGAATATAGTGGATTGGAGGATTATCAACACCTTCTTTATGAGAAAATGTTGGAGTAATAATCATGATTTGGCCATAAGAGAGTCTAGATGATTACAAGCATTCTTATCTAGGCTTGTTGAAAACAAAATTTACCTTCTCATCCTTCAAACTTCTCAAAATTGGAGGAATGGTAGTATGTATAGAGTGTTGATGAGGAGTTTCACACTCCTTCCTATAATTTATGATCCACTGTATAGGAATTAACTTCGCTAATTGTTGGGATGGCAACTGTGGTGGAATTTGGACTATTGTAGTCTCATTTGAAGACTTTTCTGATACTATGTAAAGGGCATCTCTTGTATAGTTTGAGAAGTTTAGATTTAAAGCATGATTCTACAATTTGTAAATGATCTGATGATAGAGTATGTCCATGATAGCAGTGGGTCTTAGTTTGTTCCAATAATTTGGATTTGGACTTTTAGTCTCATAGATAAAGTTAGATCATTTAGCTTGATGTTGAATTATGGAGCTACGATCATGATGACACTTCCATTATTAAGAGTTGTCAAGAGGGTATCGATCAAGGCATTCCAGTATAATGTGTATGTTGTATTACAAAGAGAAATTCTAGCTATTATTGGAATTCCTTTTTTGTCATGTAATGTTAAGACTACTTTAATCTCACCTACATAAAGATGTATGTAACCTTGACCTATCCATAATGGGATTAGCTTAGAAAGGAACTCTAAGGTTACGTATTGCTCTGCAGAAGTGGATTTTAGACCACATTGGTTCAATCCGAATCCTTGAATTAAATGCAATATAAATATCATAATTATATTCTTATCATAATTTCATTTTCAATGTATAATTATCCTATGGACTTTATCATATACATTTAAACATGCATAAGATAAAGAATGCCTTTAAATTATTTGGTCATTAAACTACAACCAATTGATTGGTTTGTAGGGTATAAACCAACAATCTCCCACTTACACTAAGTTAATCATTTAAGTATCTTATACCATATCACTATATGATGATTATACTATTGTTGGGACAGTGGCTTAATGGGAGAATTCTACAAGATTCTCTATAGCGAGCACTTGCTTAAATTTTACAATTTTCATCTTAATTATCATTATGAATAAGAAAATTTGCCTAAATACATCCTTGAATCTTTTATCAGATCTTATCTCCTTTTAAATGCCCAATAGCTCTAATATTCTATAGTACATTACTGTCTTGAACAATGCAAGGAACTATATTAAGTTCATTTAAGAACTTATTGATCTAATTAATTGTTTTTAGTGAATGAAAAATATATTAGGGCTTAATTAGCAACTATTACTACATTAGAACCTTTCCAATCATGAATGATATTGTTCTAAGTACAATAAACCTTAATTAGGATTTACTTTTAAATTAAATATTCTTATCTCCTTGAACTTATATATCTACTCATGCATAAAATAATGTATATGTTTAATTCTTCATAAGTGTCTAATATCTTAAATACTAAACATCTTTAGTACATTATCTATTTACTTGACTTAGAATAGGTGAACAACTTCCAATTTATCTCTATAGATCTAATTCCTATAATTAAGCTGTTATCTTTTCATATCTAGTAAGAGTTGTTCTTGGACAATTATATTTTCAACAATTGAAAATTAGAATTATTGTTCTTTATAAGCAATATTTCTTTACATACTCCCACTGAAGAGCAAAACTATTCCCCCATTAATCTTCTTGTAGACATGATAAATTCACAATCATTTTCAAAACAAACTCTTTGAATTCATCATGAAAGTGAATCTTTCAATATCTAATAGCCTTTCAACTCTACATCAAACATATCAACAAAGGCACTAGTTTCAATTAAATATACTATTATGAGATTTGAACTCTTCAAATTTCCTCTTATTCTTACTACTTATCTTGAGAACCATTCTCCTATAATTATACATTGAAACAAACAATGTTTTCAAAGATTTGTAAGATTATATCCATCCTTTTTGGACATCTTATAATCTTTTACTACCCAATTTAGTTCTAAACTTAATGGATAATGTATGTTTTAGTGGTAATATTGTTGCTTAAAACCAAAATAATACCAACTTTAATAATAATATATGTAGTTACGGAAGAGTTGAGATCGATCCCATAAGCAATTTATTGGTAAGTGTTTCACAAGTTAAAACCAAAATAAATTGGGGGGGGGGGGGGGGGGTTGTTTAATAATATTATTATAAGGAAATTAAATTAAAAAAAATTAAAAATAAATATAAAAAAAA